>JAWNPV010000090.1:0-41700 GCA_035078785.1 Collessia kirishimana
CACCGCCGCCAGCAGCAGCGCCACCGGTCCACCAGTGACCGCCGTCGTGCCACAGCCACCAATGCCAACGCATCATGGCCACCATCCGCTGCTCCATGCCCAGGGTAAGCTAAACTCACCTATTTGGAGTTACTTTTCCCTAAAACATCCTCAAAGGGGATCACAGCAGGGTAGCCAGGTGGACGCAGGGGGTCCAGTAAAGTGTGTAGAAGAAACAAGTTTTTGACTGCCTAACTGAAAAGTTCGTTGATTTTAAAAGGTTCCAGGGTTATGGGAAGAATTTTATTTATTCGAGTTTTATTTTTTAAATAAAATGATTTTTTTTTTTGTAGTTTTTGTGTTATTAAATTTATATATAAATTATTTATTTTTTTTATTAATTAATTTTATTTATGTTTTTACTCAGGTTTATTTTATATATATAAATTTTTTTTTTTTGTGTTATTTAATTTAATTTTTAAAATTATTAAAATCCTAATATATTTTATTTTATTTTTCTTTTTTTAACTATTTATTATATTTTTTTTTTTATTATATATAAATGTTTCACAATATTTTGAACTTATATTTTATATTGGTTAATTTATATTTTTATACATTTAATTTAATTTAATAATAATTAATTTTTTTTATATAAAATAAAAAGATATATAAAAGGCTTAAAATATAAAATAAATTATTATATTATTATATATTTTATTAAGTTTTTGTTATTATATAAATAAAATATTTAAATAATTTAATTTTTGAAATTTTATTACCTTTTATTTTATTTTTTTATTTAATTGCTAATATATTTTAATGTTTTACTATTATTTTACTTGATACTATTTAATTGATTTTAATAATAATAATTTATTTTAATATATTAAATATAAATAAAATAAAAATATTATATTATTTAAATATAAATATACAATAAATGAATTCTTATTTTATTATATATAATTTTTATTTTTATAAGTTTTGTTGTTTTTTTAAATATTTCTCTTCCTTTATTTTTTTTTTTTTTTTTTTTTTATAATATTAAAATTTTTTACCTTATAAAGCAGCATTTATATAAACATTTTTAATCCACTTGTGTTTGTATATAATTCTAAAATCTTTAAATGAAATAAAATAATTATAATCAATTCAATTAATGGTAGAATTATTTAAACTATTTTTTTTATGTTTCGAAGATGGTTTCCTAGTATCTAAAAGATTTTCTATGAGCTCAAATCGTTTGAGTTTTCTTAATATATCACAATGAAATTCCTGGCTATTGGAAAAGTATTTTTTTTTAATATTTTGTAATAAAAAATATTCTATTAAATGAATAATTTAAAATATTCATATTGATATGTGAACAAACTGGATTTACAACTCCAAATCAGTCATCAGCTGCTTGTTTTTATTACTGTAAGGTCAGTAGTGCAGTCAAAAACTTCGCAATACGAATGGTTGGCTGAGAACCTCGTAGATTAAATATTTAAATAATTCTTTTGATAAATTGTTAAAATTCTACACAGAAATATCAGCAAGTTGACTGGTTATTTTCGCTTTCAATCGAATTTTGTGTTTATTTCGCCCTGTGGCAACGCCCTAAAAATTCATTAGCCAGTTGAGTTTAATGGATGCAGATACAATTACAGTTACATTCTGAACGCAATTAGCAATCGCAACTGGTTTTGTCACCTGACAGACGGAAGGACTGACGTGCTGGGCCGACTGAGAGCCGCTTAGTTTGCATAAAAAAGAAATTAATCAACGAGCCATCGACGAACTCAGTCAGCTAACCAGGCCAGGCAGACAGACAGCGAGTCAATCAGTCAGGAGGCCGTGTAAATCAGCTTTAGCTATTCAGCCTCGGGGTAGCGGCCTCAGCACAGCACACAGCCTCCATGCAGGCTTCAGGCCACTTCACTCCTCCTCCACCTCCACTCAAGTTGAGCTGCTAATTGCAACGGCAATTGCTTTACGTCAAATGCATGTGGCTGAGCCTGTGCATGTGTGTGTGTGTATGTGCACACTGGGCTGCAACTGTTCACATTTAAACATGACAAAACAAAGCGTTTGTAAATTTATTTAATTAATTTATTAATTTATATTTTAAGTTAATAAATTAATTAAATGTCTCACTTTGCAGTGTCTTATGAGCGTGTTGTTGTTGCTCAGTTGTTTGTGAGCCCTTGTACCACGGTAGGGATACAGTGTTGAGTAACTGATTATAGATCGAGCAAAGCAGAAGCTTGAGAAAGCTGGAAACGATTTTAAATTCCTCACGGCTACAGTTGCAAAAACACCAACAGGAAAAAAATTAAAACAGAAAAACAGAAAACCAAGTGGCAATATCAGTCGATGACAGACATGATGACAACAACAGCAATAACAAGCATGACTCCCACAAAATACACACACACACACACATACGCACACACTCCAACACTGTATAAGAGAGATAATCTTTGCAGCAATTCAAGTGTTTTTCGACTGTTGTTATTATGATTATTTTAATTAGCGTTGAAATGTCATTGTCAGTTACCTCTCTCCCTCTTCCTCTCCATCTCCATCTCTCTACGGTCTGGTTATTCGTCATATCTGTTTCAGTGTGCCAAGCTGCCGTTGCTGCTAGTGTTGTGTTGTTGTTTTTGCTTTATGATATTGAACAACACAGCTGCTTACTTATTTATTTAACCGCATTGTGTGACCTTTGTATTGGAAGCTTTTTAAATAAATCATTTAATTTCAACTTACTTCCGGCCTTCCGCTCTCTCTGTCTCTCTCTTCCTCTCCTTCTGTATTTATTATTTTTATATAATATAGTTGGTGGCTTAATTTGTTTAATAAATGTGAGAAAGAACATTTCGACTAGCAACCTCAGGCTGAACCTGAACCTGAACGTGAACCTGAAGCTGAACCTGAACTCAAGCCAGAGGCTTGTGGGCCTTTGTTATTGTTGTTGAGCTGCCAACCTGACTTTTTTCCACTCGTCATCTTATTTAATTTTGCATATTTGTTGCCGCATTCTGTTGCCTTTTTTTTTATCTCACCTTTTTTTTTTTTTTGATAATATTTTGGTAACAATTTTTGTTGATTTTTAAGCATTTGCTGTTCGTCAATTAAATAAAAAACTTCCAAGTTGCTGTGGCCCAACGGATTTCCTGCTGTGACCCCCTACGCCCCAACACCTCCAGCCAGTTGACTTAATGGTTCATCAACACCATCATTACCATCTGGCAATCCCCATTGGCGCCTGTAGGTGGCAGACAGGAGTTGCCAACCACCATTAAGTGCCTTTGATCTTTTACACAACACTAAATCCAAAAATTGCTAGACAAACAACAAAAGATTTAAAAAAAAAAAATCCCCCAAAAAAAAAAAGCGAAAAGAAAAACGTTTTTCCTTTTATTTTCATTTAATTGTCAATTTTCACTTTGGCTTTCCTCACTTTTTTTCCTTTTCATCGTTCCGCTTCTCTTTGTTGTGACAGTTGTTTTGATGTGTCTACACACACACACACACACACACACACACGTGCACAGTGGTCCAATAATTGATAGCAAAATGTATAGAATTCCATTTAGCTTTGAATGGGAACGTCGCAAACGTCGTCGTCTTGCATATTTTTGCAAATTACTTGCAGCTCAGAATTAACCATTTAGCAGCCTCTGCCAGCGTCAACAGACAGCGGCGACTGCCAACTAAATTAAGTGAAAGGCGCCCCCAAAAAACAATTTTCTCTTCTCTTTTATCTCTTGTAACTTTATTGGGACGATTGTCCGCCCGCCTTCCTAGTCTGTTTATTTATCTATCTATTCTTCTATCTAAGCATCTATTTATCTATTTATAAATCTATCTATTTGTTTACCCGGGTATTTGTTTATCTTTATAATTATCTATTTTTCTATCTATCTATCTATTTATCCGTTTATTTTTAAATATATTTCCTTATCAACCTATTTATCCATCTTTCCGTCTATTGACTGATTCATCTAAGTATCCATTTATCCCATCGTTTATTTATCCATTTGTTTATCTATCTTCCGTTATCTATTTATCTTATATCGTTCTATCTGTTTATCTAGTTATCTATTTAATTATCTATCTATCTGTTTACCTATCTGTGTGTTTATCAATCAATTTATCTATGCGCCTATCCATTCATCTTTTTGTCTAGCCATTTATTCATCAATCTATTCGCCCTTTTATCCATTTATCTATTTATTTATCTGTTTATCTATCCATCTATTAATTAGCTATTTATCTATCCGTATATCAAACTTTTGTTTTATCCACCTATTTATTTATCTGTCAATCTATCCGTCCATTCATTAAACTATCCTTCTATCTTTCTGTTGATCTGTCTATTGAGTTATTTATCTATCTATTTATTTGTCCATCTATCTAAAAATCTATCTCTCCATCTATGTTTCTGTCTACCCATTTATCTACACGTCTATTCACCTATCTATTTATCTATTTCTCCACCTATCTCTCAACTTATATATCTAAATATTTATCAATTTATTTATCCATCTATCCGTCTACCTATCAATCTCCTTATTTATCTATTCCTTTATCTTACCATCCATCCATCTATCTAACTACTCATATATTTATTTACCAAGCTTATGGCTTAATAACTTTTCTTCTGACTAATTTAGTTAATTTTTTATAATACAGAAAAAACTGTTCAGTGCTGATAGATTAGATACGTTTATCTAATCTATAGTAACAGCTATAGGATAAAGCTTTCAGCCTGAAGATAAACAATGTAGAGAAATATATTTATAGATGAATAGTCTAAGCATCCTGCAGTCTCTTTCTTAACTTTCTCTCTCCTTAAAAATGTCTCTCAGCTAAGATTATTGAAGGCAAGTAACTCAGCTCCGTCAAACAGTTTCCAATCGATTCAGAGAGCTGCTAATTGCTTTGCTTGTCAATTGGGGCGGGGGAAAGGAGATAAGAGGAACAACAGAGTGAAAACTATTCAGATGCGTTGTACCTCAGCACGTTTCCATTGCCCTTTGATATTTGAGCCACTTTGCTAATAGCCTCTGTGGTGCTGTGGTGCTGCGGTGCTCCGGTGGCCTCTCAGTCTTTGGCTTCTGCTCAGCGAAGCGACCTCGATGGATGGGAAACGTTCTCGATTGTTGGGCGACTTTTTTGGGGGTCTTGGTGTGCGGTCTAGAGACTCGGGGATGTCGACTTGGACAGACAGATTTGGCTCGTTTCGTTGATGACTTTGCTTTGATTTTGCTTTGACGTAAATTAGAAAAAAACACACAAAAAACAACACATGAAATTATTAATAAAAAAAAATAAAAATAAAAAATATGAAAAGAGGAGAGAAAATTGCTTTTGTCCAGAGGCGGAGGCATTGATTATTGTCAGGGGGGTGGCAGGGACTCGACAAGAATTTATTAAACTAATTAAAAATAGAATTCCATGTTGAGCTGTACAATTTAGAGTAACCAAAGTGCCTGGCGGCAGGCTAAAGCCACCTGTTAGATAGTGTTAGTCAAGCCCCCCTTGGTTAACCCCCGACTACTCCACTGACACCACTGTGGGTAAGTAGAAGCGCATTGCCACCGCCCGGCTGGCCAGTTAAGTGTGTCGCCCGCCTCTTCGCCACACTTTGCCTGTCCAACCGACCGACCGCCCCCCTTCGCCTGTGTGTTCCCACAGCAAGTTTCTGCCACTTGGTGGCCATTGTCTGAGGTGTGAAAATTTGTGGTTTTTTTTTTTCTTTTTTTCTTTTTTGACGAGGCCGCCGACACGAGTGCAATTGCAGTTCTTGTTGTTTTTGGCTGCACTTCATGCTGCCCCCCCGCCCTGCCACTGGGCACTTTATCACACATTTTCGCTTTGATATTTTCCACGTTTTTTTCTCTTATTTTTTATTGTTTTTTTTATATATTTTTTTGAAGCAAATTTAAAAGTCAATTAAAGCAACTTGACAAACGAAACTGAGTGGCACTTAAGGGGTTAATTTGTGGTGTGAAATGGCTGTGAATGTGGTTACCAGTGGTTCAGGGGCAAAGCCCTCTGCGAGGGCGAAGGCGAGAGCGAGGAGGGCGAACGGTGTGAGCTACACAAAGAGTTGAAAAAAATTCACCAAATCATTGTAGAATCCGAACGGAATTAACCCAAATTAGCCGCAATGCTAATTTCTAATTAATCCAAAGTAAACACAACAAACAGCCACAATCATCGTCATCATCGTCTGCCTCATCATCGCCACAATGATAATAATAATAATTATAATAATGGCAAAATCGTGCTTAGCTGTCTGGTTGGCTATTCAATATGCATTTGGTGACTATAAACAGAGTTTTACACTCGAAAAAAAATGAATAATTAAAGGCCTGCAGGGTCTGTCTTAACCCATAACGATAGTTGCCTTGGTGAATCATCTAAGCAAGTGTTTTGCACACAGGAATCCCTAATTACCTAGTATTTTGAGCAGCAATTGTTCTACAAATTAAATCCGTTGTAAATTGACTTAAAAATATTTAAAAAACTAATAGAAACGAAGCGCCCCGTTCAGTAAATATTCACTAGCGAACAATTAGCGATAGTTGACGATGATAGATGATAGATGACTTCTCAGTGACCTGCCGGGACCCCACACATGTGACCGCTACACTTTGGACAGCAATGGAATTTTGTTTTCTTGGTAACTGTCCACTTGGGAATTGTTTTCAGTGTATAAGCCAGATTTAACAATATGTATTTCGTTTAATTTTGTGTGTTTTCTGCCTCGTCATATGGCAATCAGACAGGCAATCGTGCCCCAAAGCCCAGCTCACACACACACAGCTGTTGGGTATGCAGAGATACAATCAGATACACACACAGTTGCTTCACTTGAGCGTCGTCGCGCTGCGCTAATTTTATAACGCAAATAAACACGATTTGGCACTTGAGATTTCAATTTGGTCTATGCGTTCCACTGTGCGGCCAGGGAGTGAGGTTAGGTGGCTGCATTTGCTCTGCTTTCTGCTACTTCAGCGGCTCGACTCCGACTGAGTGGTGTACGGATTTGGATTTATTATTGCTGGAATTCGTTGGTCAGTTGCTTTCACTGCTAATTATGCAGCCGTTGCCATCTATATGACCATTTCGAGTGGCCACTCAGCACTTTTTTTTTTTCTTCATTTTTTCCATTTTTCTATTCACTTTTGTCGTTTATTTTTAGTTTTTGATCTCGAAATCATTGGATCGTGGCTAGCAGTTCAACGGCGCTAGATTCAATTCAAATGGTTTCCATTCCAACGGTTAATTGGGAAAATGACAAATGAGAATGTTTGGAAAATGCTAGGAAAATGGAAAATTTTCTTTCCTTTTATATTTTGCAATTTATGGCGTCGGTGTTTGGTAAAGAAATTTAAAGGGTAGAGAAGGTTGCTAGCAGTTGACTAAGCAGGTTGATTAAGCTGGTCGTCAATTGCTAGAGGCGCTTGGTTTTTCTTTGTTTTTTTTTTTTTTTATTTAAATTTATTATTCTCCAAGAAATATTCTTAGCACCACACCGCTTCATATATTTTTAAAAGCTTTAAATTTTCGCATAAAAAATTTAAAATTTATTAACCAAAAAAAGAAATAAAATAAAATTAAAATTCATCTAAGAAAATTATGAAATTTAATTGCCAATAAATAATTCAGAAATTCTATTAAAAAATTGATTTCAGCTGCCTTTCTAGACAAGAACAATTGAGAAAGTTGCAAGCCAAGTTAATGGCCTGAAAAATCTCTTGATGTACAAAGCTCAGTGCGTTCAAGTGGCTCGGTAAGGACACCAAACCAAGGGTCTTGTTAAGCGAGGATATTTTGTAATTTATTTGAAGTAACCAAAGCATTTAAATTATTGTTTTGGAAGATTTTTCATTGATATTCACTTGGGTGATTCATTCATTTCATTCACTTGCCGCACATTCACCAAACACTTGTCGTGTCCAAGTGAATCAATTGCCTTTGAGCTTGAAATATTCATTCAAGATTTGTGGAACAAATTTCTTCTTTATTTACTCAATTTTTGTTATTGTAGTAAACAACTTGAGGTCTTCACTTGTCGAATAAAGCTTCACCCGCCTTCACCTGGTTCACTTGGTTCACCTGCTTGGCCTAAAGCAGTTGAGCCATTTGCTACACCTTGGCAACTGCTTGCGGGCGACAGCGAAGCGGCTACTTTGCATAGCCCGGCGGTCACATTTACCGCAGCGACAACAAAATTTATTTTTTATTTATTTTTATTTATTTTCTCCACCGATTGTTTCTTGAATTTCCCTGTGTGTGTGCGCTGGTGTGTGTGGTCTGAGGGATTAAGAGCTCTGGCTACTGCCTACTGAATGCTATGTAAATTCCATTACAAGATTTTCTTTTTCACTAAAGTGAAATCTGTAAACAGCGCCCCAGTTGAGAGGGGGGAGAATAGGGAAGGGGCAACTGGCAACCGGCAACTGGCAACCGGGAACCGCAACGTATGCCAATCTCAAGCCCAGTTGGATAGAGAGAACAGAGGATGGAGAACGGAGAACGGAACAGTCGATGCCAGACGACCCATATCAGCTATTGTTTAACGTTAATCAGTTTATAAATACTTCGTCACTTGCATTCAGCATTCAGCATTGAGCGGCTCGACAATTCAGTTTCGAGAAAATTTTTTGCGCAATATCGGATTTCAATTTCATGAACGTCGTTCTTGGATTCCGAGTAAGAAAAAAAAAACAAAAAATATCATCGCTGCACACACACAGAGCGAGCTCCGACGCAGATCAACGAGGGATGGATGGTTGGATGGAGGGTGAGAGGGAGAGTTGGTGGATTGGGCGAGTGAAAACCGAAAGCTAATAAATGTAGTTTGATTGTCGACATCCCCATCGTCAACGTCATTATCACCATAGCGAACAACGTCATCAACGCCTGTTGGCATATGTCGCTGTGGACTTGAGCCGAAGCTCGAGCTAAAGAGGTTTCATTGTAGTTGACAGCAGTTTTCGTAATGCGTCAGCGTGAAACAATTAAGGAAATGCCGTCCCGTCCATGTCGTCTACGTCGTCCATGAATAGCCATCATCCTATGCCATATAGATCAGGGTACCACGACACAGGAGCGGAATTCTACACAGAAGGTGTCAAGGGACTGGAAATCCATTCAAATTGTTGACGATTTTTACCTGTTTCCTTAGTAAATTTAGCCTGCCGCTGGGTATTCTTAGAAACCAGCTACTGTTTGCTTTATTAATATAGAAATATTTGAAATAAAAAGCAGAGAAATTATCTACTTGACAGCTATATGACATAGAGGATGAAGCTGTAAATAAAGTAAAAAAAAAAAACATTTAAAACCAAACGACCAAACCCATAAAGGGTAGATTTGGGCGCTGTGGCAACCTTAAATCCGCCCCTGGTCCGATCAGTTAGACTTAAGGGTAAGCAACACCAGAGCCACAGCGAACTGAACTGAACTGAACCGATCCCGACCGGCAACCCGACCGTAACCAAAACGAACGCCTTGAAACAATGAAACATCGACCAGAAATTAGCGCGGTTGTCTGTCAAATTTGATTTTGCTTTGATATGTCACTTGGAGGCGATGCCAGGCGGAGACGAGACCGAAAGCAGAAAGCTGAAGCTGTCGACGCCGCCGATTTGCATTTCGGACTGTGTATATATGGATATAGTAGTTCCCATACAGACCGACCAGGGAGTGCAGCCAGCCAGCCAGCCAGCCAGGAAGGGGGATCCAGCGGCATTCAGCATACAGCTAATAACTGTGGACAGCGAAGCTAAACTGTCCTTCGCGGTACTGAGCCTTGGCGAGTGGTGTCCTGCGCCTCTGCAGTTGCCCTGATTTCACACTGAGTCCATTGGTGTTGTCATCTAGGCAGGCCAGGCTGTGTAGTTGGATAAGCAGAGTATTTTGGCAAACCATAATAATAAAAAATGTTTTCAAAGAATTTATTAGGAAAAATTATATATTTTTAATATTTAATATTTAATTTAACAAGAGAAGAGAGTAAATGAGCCTCAGACAATGGATTTGTGGCAACAGCAACCAGTTAGACAGTCTCTCCTGCATAGACACACCTCGCATGATACAATAAACCAAGTAGAATTAAGCCAACAAGCTGTCTGACTACATTTTTAAAATATTTTTCTTAATCTTTGTTTCAATTTTAATTGGAAAATGTTTCTTGGTAAAGCAAGGCTAACGTTTTACTTCTGTTTATTGACTATTCAGCTTGTTAGAAAAAAGAAAAGAAAGCGAAAGCATAGAAAACTTTGAAGATCTGCGGACGGCCGTTCAGGGTGTTATAGATCCTTAATATTCTGTGAATAAATTGTCTATTGAAGGAATGAACTTTGCCTTAACTGACTTTAGATATCGATCAACAATCAACAATCTCTCTCTCTCTCTCTTTACAGGATTCCCTCAGTTGAAAAACTTTACATCTGGCGCTGGCACCTGTCTACCTGGTGAGTCGATTTAATTGCAATCACAAGTCCCTAAGCTTTCCAAGGATAACACACCCAGAATAAAGTTGACGCCTAAAGGTAGGCAATGATCCTTCCCTGCTTGACCAAAATGCAATTTTTGCAAAGCTCCTTCAGCCAACGGTGCTGCTGCTGCTGGATGTTTGTGCTTTTAACCAACAGAGGGCAGCAGCATCGGTCAGGCTGTACCTCCGACCTCCTTCCTGCACTGCTTGGACGCTAATTAATGGGAATTCCTTGGCTTCATTAAGAGGAATCGCTCTGCAGGGCCGAAGGTCGAAAAAGTATCAACAAATTTCACACGCCAAGCACATAAATTTCCCAAATTGCTAATAAAATAAACAATTTAGTTGCAAAAAAACAACACACAGAACACAACACACCACACAACACACCACACACATGTCTGAGTGGCAAAAAGTCAAATAATGAAAATTTCATTTTGTTGCATTCGCAACGGGCAATAAATATTTTCAACATACGCTTTTATACGCAATTTACACACGCAGATACGCAGGCAGCTCAACCCTTCTCTCCACCACCGCAACACACACATGCCCACGCCCCTGGCCAACTCATCACGTCATCACATCAGCCAGTGCCTGAGCCTGAGCCTCAGCCTTGGTCTGATGTCGAGGACATGTGTTCGCTTCAGCCTCTGACAACAAAACAGAAAAAGCAGGAAAAAAGCAAAGGATTTTTCAAGGCACAAACATAAACTTGTCTAATAAGAATTCAGAATTCAGGGTTTCAATTCACCCTTGGGGATGGCTTTGTTAAGACCCCCCCGCCCCTTTAGAGACTGAAACAAAGGGGTTGCGATTTGCACAACATTGCAGAACAATCGTCCTAACCAAAGGGCCAATTCAAATTAATTGAAATACCTGTCAATGGTATCGCCTGCCTCTGTGATGGCGACAAACTATTCCACATACTCTACAGAGCTTAGCTGATTAACATCGGTTAACATTTTCAATTTAATTCACTCACATCACAGCTAGAGATTCCTCGATGGTTGTAGTTTCCTGCCAAGCAATGCTAACTGGCCTACCGAATCATTTTCACAGACTATTTTACACGTCTTGGTTTAAGTTGACAAGTCTATGCTGAGCTGTCTTTTGCGCAAGCACTAGCTAGTGGTTTAAATAGGTATTTCGTATGCTAGGAGTCTGCTAGCTGCCTTGAACTTGTTTTACACATTTTTCTAAGCTCTAGAAACTTTACAGACTAGAGAAAGCTGAGAGGTGAAAGGAATTTCTTCATTGAAATCAAAGTCTTGAGTTGGCAGCTCAGCTTACAGTTTCTGTTTGATTTTATGAAATTATTCTTTCTGTTTGGTCAACATTAGTTTGTTTGTTTCTGTTGCCACTTTTAGGCTTTTTATTTTAGCACCAGACTTGAGTCCTCTGCTTCTTCCAGCTGTTGCTGTTGCTGTTGTCTCTTGCCTACTTAATTGCCATTTTTTTTTCTATTACAAGGAGCTGCAACTTGGCCACTTGGCA
Source organism: Collessia kirishimana (assembly GCA_035078785.1). Classification (NCBI taxonomy): domain Eukaryota; kingdom Metazoa; phylum Arthropoda; class Insecta; order Diptera; family Drosophilidae; genus Collessia; species Collessia kirishimana. The sequence continues at coordinate 11,984 of JAWNPV010000090.1, forward strand.
GCACATTCTTTCTATTCTCTGTTTTTGTTGTTTTTTTTTCTCATTTCTGAGGCGAAGTGCCCTGCTTAAGTCTTTTAGTAGCAGCCACTTGACGACTGCATTCTTCTACAGACAGCCAGACAGACAGCGAGACAGCGAGCAACTGCAATAGCAACAGCAACAGTCTGAGGCACTTTAAAGCCATTTTGCGAGAAGTAGATTGCAAGACGCGATTACACAAAGGCCAAGACGAACGAGGGCGCCGGCAATGGCAACGGCAACGCCAACTGAGAATGAGCCAAGACTGACAAGTGGGGCAATTTGCTTTATCTGCGAAGAAAGGACGCTCAACCACCCACATTCTCTGTATTTTTTCTCTCTCGTTCTCCTTCTCCTTAGCTTCCCCACTTGCTGCTACTGCCACTTGCCACCCTTCGTTGCACTTGGCCTGAGCTAAGATTTTAATTGGCATTTTTTTTTTCCTTCTTCTTGGTTTTTTTTTGTTTTTTCTTATGTTTTCTTGTGGGCGGTGGTGACGCCTACGGCTAGAAACCCTTCTAGGCTGCGCCATTGCACCAGAGCGTGTCCAAGTTTTATTTGCTTCATCTAATATTTCTTTTTACCCCCTTTTCCCCCCATTTGTTCCTTGCTTTGTGGAAGACATGTGTGAACTGGAACCAATCGGATTACCAGTTAAGCTCAACGGGTCTGAGGATGGCAGGTAGCCAGGTGGTCGCTGGCAGTCCGTAGCAGAAAGATGGGTTGATAGGCAGACTCATAGAGGAGGAATGAACTGCTTATCCAGAGTCCTAGGCAGCTCTCGAGAGGAACCTTAACGCAGAAGACTTGCAAGAGATCACAGAAGGTAGCCACGGACTGCCAGTAGCCACCAGCTTAACAAAGGAGTCACAAGGGCCTCAGGGTGACACAGGTAGCCCTGTTTACTTCTCAGAACCAGCAACTTCTCCTGGGTTGACCAGGTGAGAAGCTGCTCACACAGCCACCCAACTAATCACTCAATAGGCAACCCACCAAGGAGCCAACAGTCACAGGGAGACACAGGTAGCCCTGTTGACCGCCAGTCAATCTCTAAAGTGAATCACTCGAGGCGTTGATCTATGAAGATCATTTCCAGTTTAGTCTGTCAAGGCATTGCCAGGTGGCTGCCCCAAGCTGACACAAATGGGGGAGACAGCAGAAGCTGCTCTACTTGTGTGTGTGTTTGTGTGTTGATAGCTCTCATCTGCATCCGTGTTGTTTCCTGCACTCGTTACCGCTCCAAGATTTCACCAAAACACTCAACCACGTGCAGGAAAAAGTGAAAGAGCAAAAAGTTTAGTGCAAAAATTGCAAATCTTGTTGCTGCTGTTGCTGCTGTTGCTGCTGTTGGTGTTGCTGTTGCTGTTGGAAAACGCTTTGCACTTAAAGTTCGTTGGGTTGACTGTTGGGTCGGTGAAGCGGAAAGGTGGCCTGAAACAATTGCAGACAGAGAGAGGCAGCTCGGCTTGGGGCAGAGAGACGAGATGCTGTTGAGACTAAAGCCAATGGCAACAGCAATCACGCTAACCAACTTTGACACAAAGCTGGCTAAAACGCTGCCGCTGCCACTGCCGCCTGTGCCTGAGCCTGAGCTGCCTGTGTCGTTGCTGCCGCCACCCCCCAATGAACTAAGCAAAAATGGAGGAGCAAGTGGGGGGACACGACAACAACAACAATGGAAGACGACAAAGTCACACGGCAAGCAAGGAATCTAATTAACAATTTTCCATTGAGTGCGCAAATTACGATGAACAAGCCAAGCCAGGTCGAAGCCAGGTCGGAGCGCGGAGGTGGAAAGAGGCCAAAAGTGCGCTGAACAGTTGGCCAAAGTGAAAGGGAAAAATCTAGCTAAATGAAGAGTGAAGAGTGAGGGGGACAGGAGCAGCAACAGCAATTAGACTTGTCCTTGTCAAAGGATTTTTCTTTGCTTTTTTTCCTAATTTTTTTGAGGAACCACCAGGTTGCCTAAGAGCTCTTCAAGGAAAGTTTCAGGCAAAAATATTTTAAAAGAGAAAAAATTTAGTTTTCTTGTCTAATTTTGGCTTTCGAAAATGTTTTCTTCGACCATCTTCATGGTCACTAGGAAGCTACAAGCTTAGCTGTTGAGTCTGCTTTTATTCAAGTGGCTGTGCAACAAGACCAAGCCAGAGGGGGGGCCCACAGCCAGCCAAAGAGCAGCTTTGCATAGCGTCTTACCCTGGAGAGAAGAATATAGAGAGACCAGCTCAGGTGACTGCTGTAGAGTTAGTTATTCAAGTAAACTGAAGATTACACTGTAAAAAATCATATTTAAAGGCGAAATTATGTTTAGCTGAGAAGCTTTAATTACAGTTTAATTTTTTTGGGTCGAAAATTTTAGGTTTTTAAAGCTTTGTGACTTGATTGTAGGCTCAACAAAGTTGCCCTTTGAAATGACTGAAAAGCTTCTTTATAATTTGGCTTCTGAGGGGTATTAAATTGGTTAAGACTACCAGGACCCTTTCAATTACTTTTCCTGTCTTGAATCTGTTGGGGAATATTATTTCCCTGCTTATCGGGACTTTCTATTCAAGGACCTACAGTCTCAGACAGACGTTTGCTTTTATCTATTGAAAATGGGATTTTTTCACACCTTCTTGGCGGTGTCAATGCACAGATCCGTTATCCTTAAGTTTAACAAACCACTTAGTTGAATTTTTTTAAAAATCCTTTTCCATTTACATTTGCATTTTCGTTTGATTTCTCATGCAAATAATTCAATTTAATTTCTAATTAGTAAAGAGAGAAAAAGGCAAACAAAATATCCAACGCAGAAGCTGAAATTCAAATGCCACATGGGGAGGGGAGGGGATTGAATGCCACCCACTTACGCACACACACACACACATATGAACAAAAACGCAGCCACTTTGGTCTGGTAATGCAAATTGCGAAAGCTGCTCTCGACTGGGTGCTGAGCTTGTGAGCTGGTGAGCTGCTCCTGCGCTGACGTCGCAGTTGCGTTGCCAACAACTCAGCCACTTTATTAGCGTATTTTGCCATGCAACTGTTTATGCGACACACACACATACACACGCACGCACACACAGAGACTGAGAGGCAGAGGCCAACACATGAGCCACGAATTAGTCATTTTGTTGGTTACTTGATGCATGTGGCTCACACACACGCAACCAGGCAGGCAGGCAGGCAGGCGAAGGACCCTGAGGAAGCACTGGAGGTGGAGCAGAGCTGTGTGTGTGTGTGTGTGTGTGGATAGCCAACAAAAATGGCGAGCAAAATGAATAGAGGAGCAGCCAGGGCAGCCGGCAGCCAGCAGCAGCATAGAAAGTCAAACTCAACCACAGCAAGTGCGATAGAGACAGAGCGACACAAGGAGCCAGGGAGCCAGGGAGAGACGGGGAGGGAAGTCCCAGTCCTGCAACACGACAAGGCGACGACATTTTTTATGCGCTTTTGAGCAAATTAGATTTCCTAATTAAATTTTCTAGTGAAATGCGCATAAATTTCATAAAACCCAGAGTCCTGCCAGCCTCAGCCTTTCGCCTGGTGGCAGCTTCCTGGTTTCACCTCACATCTGCCTTCGCCCACACCAAAATGCGTTGTAAAACTTACACAGAAAGAGAGAGAGAGAGAGAGAGAGAGAGCGAGACACTGTGTAGCTAAAAAGGAAAAGACTAAGGCGTGCTCGGGCGCCTGGGGTTTTTTGTCGCCTTTCATTCGCTGTGACATTTTTCGTTGCGGAATTTTTTTTCCTTTTTTGTAGCCTGACAGCGTCGTCGTCCTTGTCGTCTGCTTAAAGTAATTAACTAAGAAAATTTTAATTGCTAATATGTTCTGATGCCTGTGTGTGTGTGTGTGTACGTTACTGTGTACATGTTGGCATGTCTGTGTGGCTGTGTGTGTGTGTGCGTCGTCTGAGCTCATTAAAAGTGCGCTTTTCTAAGAGGAAATTGATGTTGCCTACTTTTGTGCGCGCATTTGCCTTCAATTACAAACGTCACATGAATTGCCAAACAAATTGAATTGAAAGGCCCCGCAAAAAGCAACTGATTGGCAGTCAAAGTAACAGGAAAGAAAATTGTTTTCTCCATAGAGAAAGAATCTTTAGTTAACTTAGGGGCAGCCAAGTCACTGAGGAGAATTTTAGACACAGAAATTCCCTGATCCTGTAAAGACTGTTGTCTGGGGAGGCTTGAGACCCACTGACTCTCACTTGAGAGTATTGAAATGTTCAACAACTAAGCAAGTTCAGCAGGGAGATGAACCCTCATGATCACTCCAAGCCACGATCATCGATCCTCCAACTCCACAGCCAACAACCAACCAATCGCCTAACAACTCCACAGCCACAACGATTCCACATGTTTCTGCTTAATTTTTCATCGAATTTCCCTGCGAATTGGTTTTCCCTCTCTCTTAGTCACAAGACAACAGTCAACAGTCCCACAGCCTGGCTGAAGGCTTTAGGTTTAGCAGCTCCTCGATGGTTTACGAAGCTTCAACTGCCTTGAACCTGCCACTAAGTGTTTGATTGTTTAATATTTCTTCCTTGAACAGTCAACATCATTATCAATGTGATCATCATGGATGCTGCTCATCCCTTGTTGCTTTCACTTTTGTTTTTTTTGTTTTTTTATTTTCCAATTTCCCTTCAGTTTGGTTTGTGTTTGACAATGTCAAGTGGGGTTTTCCTTGGAACATTAGATGCCAACAAAAAAAAAAAAATCAACACATCAAGGAAGTGAGAAACTAGATACAATTATTAAATATTTAAAACAACATTCCCCTCCCCCCCCACACAACCCCAACCGCCAACCGCTCAGCAACTGTAAATAAAACACTTGAAAGTCGCGCTTCAGTGCCGCCGTCCTAAGACTTTCCGCTGACTGAGCTGTCAACAGAACCATCTGGTTGCCTCGCTGTCTCACTGTCTGACTGTCTGATTCAGTGGTTGCTTGGTTGGTTGGTTGGTTTTTTTCTCAAATTTTCCACACACACACAGTTTTCCGCATCTGCATTTGGTGTAGGTCATGGGAGTAAAGAAAGTGAAAAGTCTGACAGACTTGATGCATCCGATGCGCGGCTTAACCCCTTGTTGCCCTCATCGTTATCGTTGTCAAGCAATTGTGATTCCACTTGGCCTCACTTGATTTAGTTGTTAAATTTGAATTTAATAAATAAAAATCGAAATCTTTACATTTCCATAGGCCAATTGACTGCCAAGGATTTTGGCCTGGTTGATGGTTTAAACGGCTTTGGTGTCGGCGTCGGCGTTGGACCCAATGGCAATAAGAAGAAAAAGAAGAAGCGTCGCCACAGCCGAACCATATTCACCAGCTATCAGCTGGAGAAGCTCGAAGAGGCCTTCAAGGAAGCCCATTATCCCGATGTCTATGCCCGTGAGATGCTGTCGCTAAAGACCGAGCTGCCCGAGGATCGCATACAGGTGAGTGTGGACAGATGGATGGATGGATGGATGGATGGATGGCTGCTTGGTCGGCATGAAATGAGTCATTCAAATGGTAATTTGATATGAGAAGCTTTGTTCGCCCATTGTTATTGGCATAAGGGGGCGGCTGCTTAATGAATTAACAAACTAATTACATCCGCCTTCGGTCTGCGTCTCCGATTCACATTCTCTTGTCTGACGCTCTGACGCTCTGAGGCTCCTCGTGTTGGCAGTGTTTGCTGTTGGCAAAACACACACACAAAATATCCTCAGACTGACTACTCCTTACAGTACAATACACTTGGAAAAATAATTGATTTTTCTCCTCATTCATTTGTGGATTAAATATTTAGGGAACTGAGACTCTGGTCATTGGACGTTGCAGCTATTTAATCCATCTGAGCACCTCAAAATATTAAATAAAAATAAATTCTAATTGGTAACTTTAATGGCATAAAATCTTTGGTTAAAAAAATGATTTTCCCAAGGCTTCAACCAGCCAGTTCCTTTGATCCTTCGCTTAGGTTATCATCGATAGACTTATAAGCAAATCACATCTGATATTTAAAAAGCAGATCGATGGCGTCATTAATTTTCTAATAAATAACAAACGACAAAATTAGTTTCCATTGATTTCCTGATTTAACAAATCTTAACCCACAAGTACATGCGTGAGCCACTCACTGCAGACGTTTATTAGTCTAAAAAATCTAGAAATGAACACGGAATTTTCTCACAGTGTGGTACAAGGAATTTGCATTTCCTTTTTGGCATTTTTTTGTTTTTTTTTTTTTTAGATTGTGTTGTTTGTATCTTTGAGTCTTTTGTCTTTGAACTGAGATGATTGTTTGGATTTCTGTCTGCTGATTTTTCACACCTTCAACTTGAAGCTGCTTTGTCTGCCTGCATTGTCCTGTCAGTTGAAATGAATTGCATTGAAGCACCAGGCAAGTGCGATGTGTTCCAGTGCCTTTAAAATATTTTAATCGTTTTTAGGGATTTTTTAACTTTAATTCAAATACCTAACAAATCGCAGTGGCCCGGTGCGTTCGCTTGAAAAACGCACCACAAAAATCAAGCATCAGACCTCGTGCTGTGCTCTGCTGAAGGATCCACACACACACACTCACACACACACAGAGACGACAAGGGTACAACAAATAAAAAAAAATTAAGGAAAATCAGCTTCGTTGGCGAATTTATAATTAAGCATTTTAATGGCCGTTATTGTTCTAGTCAAACGTTAGTGCCAGGCCAGGCCAGGCCAGGACAGGACAGGACAGGCCGGGACGAGGAGATGGCGCATGACTAAGAGCGCTGTGAGGGGGCGGGGGGCTGCCCAGTGTGGCAGTGGTGGTGGTGACAACTCTACGTTTCTGCGTGTGTCTGTGTGCTGGTGCTTTTATCGAGTGAACTTGAACGCCGCCAAATTGCCACCCTTAAAAACACACCAAATATGCTGCCTCTCTGTCTCTCACTCAGTCCCTCTTTCTCTGTCTCTCTGTTGCTCACTCGCTCTTTCTCTCTCTGTGTCTCTGTGTGTTTGATTAGCAAAAGGCCAAAAAAAAAAGCAAGAAAATGAGTAATTATGGCGCGGTTTCTGGTAAATTTGCCCTTTTTTTGTCCACTTCAAGTGCGCCACTCAGGACCACGCACATGAAGGCACCAAGAAAGAGAGACACGCAGAGAGAGACAGCGAGAGAGAGAGAGAGAAAAGCAGAGACAGAGAGAAGCTAAGGCCTTACACTGTGAATAATATTTTTATAGATCAATTCAGCAAACTTAAACAGCAACGATCATCGTAACCTAGATTTATGGCTGCTGGGGGGCCACTTGTCTGCACTGCAGACACCAAGGCTTTTGCCCTATGAGACTTAAAATTTCCTTCAACTTGAACTGTATTTATCCATTCAACTCTTTTCGTTGGGTTGGTACTTTAAAAACCCAGAAAGCGTTCGTCTTGTAGCCCTTGGGAAATCACAAAACTTAGATGAGAGCAGTAAAAAATTATTTATTTACAAAAAATTTAAATAAAATGATTTTCATAAGTTAAAAAGAAATTTGAAATTTTTAAAGCAATTATCTATCCACTCTAAGGCTCAATAAAAATTAAAATTATATAAATAAATAAAAATAAATTTATAAAAAATATTTGATCAACTCCACTGCACTTCTGCACTTTCTTATTAAATATCTTTTAGGAATTTCTACTTAACTTATCAAATATTTTTTACAAATAATTTAAGTTTATTTTTAATAAATATTATTTAAAAGATTTTTCCCTTTTCCATAGAAAAATAAATAGAAATCTTACGATCAGACTATAAATATGATGATTAATTGGAATATAAAAAACTTTTTTAATTAAACAAACTAAGATAGTTTGTAGAAAATATTTGTTTTTTTTCTAATTAATTGTTTAATTGTTAAATTAAATGGAAAGCTGCATAGAAAAATTATCCATTTTATTCATATATTATAGTCCGTCCTATCGTAACACAAGGCAGAGCTATAAGTTACCATATAAATTTAAAAAATAAAAAATAAATAAAATTCTAAAATGATAAGAAAATAAATAAAAATTATGGTGATAAAAATATTTTTCAAATAAAATTAAAAAATTATAATAAATGTAAACAAACTCAGGTTGCTGGCAATCACAAAAAAATTTAGCTGTCTAGCTCCTATAGCCTTCTAGCTCTGAATATTGATAGGCAAACAGATGGATAAATTCACTTGGCTATACAAATCTCTCTTCTCATCTTGACTATAATGAAAAGGTAACTCTTAGGGATCGTGCTTCCCACTTTTGATTATAGTAGAGATAAGACTAAAGGGGATTTTCTACTTCCACTGCTTATTCTACATGTTGCAAGCATTGACCAGACCTAGGCATACCCTTAGCCTTACAGGGTATAAAGATTAGGAAAATTTTGTTATTATTGATGAAACCTGAAACATATTTGGCTAAATCACAGGTTCCAGCCTTTACCATAAATAGAAAAATTAATAAAATCCGTTACTAAACTTTCTCGCATGCATTTCTCTCTCTCTGTACGGATATTGTCCCCTGGCCAATGAGCTTGAATTGGGATTTGGGTTTTCGGTTTTGCATTTCGATTTCGCAACAAGCTTATGCTAATGACAGAGGGAGACAGGCGAACCAACGAACCAACGAACTAACGAACGAACGAACACAGCTTAAGAAGGCAACCAGGCCAGGCAGAGGGAAGAGGGATAGGGAAAGGGTACAGGAAAAAGGAGGAGAGAGTAACAGTGAGAGCCTGGCATGCCTATGGCCTAGGCACTTAGTTGCCAGAGCCACTGCAATCGTTTTGACTGCGCTTGGACAGAGCCATTGTCGTCAGGGCAGCTGAATGAAATCGAACAGGGGGGAAGCTGTGAAGGTACGACGGCCCTCAGTCCGCCGTAGAATCCATTAGGACAACGCGAATCGAAATCAAAAGTCTTTAGAGCCAAGGTTGGCTCTCACTCTCAGGGATCCTAAGCAGCAGATTGTTCATGGCATTGTCGGCAGAGAGTTTCCCTTGCTAATAGTCCGCCTACCCTAATGGGGTTACTCGGGGCCCTCGACGCTCCTCGCCTGCCCGCCCTGGGAACGGTTCAAATAGCTTCAACGATGCCACTGTGGCATACAAAGACCTGCACTTGTAGTGGAAATTGAATTTGAATTTGGAGTGCGTAAAATTTTCCAATTATAGACTAGACGAGAGTGGCATACACACAACCCACACACCACCTCTGCCGAACCCTGCTCGGGCGCCTGAAAGGAACCTTGCTTAGCTTGCTCTTTGGGAGAGATGGAAGAGGTAGAAGGAAGGGAAGGAAGAGAAGAGGAGGCAGCTGAGGCGGCTTAGACGAAGCGTTGCTAAAAGCGAGTCCAATTAGTAGCATTACTACCAACACTTCAATTCTCTAGTCGGAGAGGTTTTTCGTTTGCTAGCTCGTTCGCTCTACCAGTGTCTCCCCGACACTACCGCCCTGAAAACTAAGCTCTTCTTCTTCCTCTGGGCTAACTGCTTGCTTGCTGGCTTGCTGGCTTGCTTGCTTGGCAATAACGGCAATAGAATAGTCATCAGCAAGAGCAATAGCAACAACAAGGAGGCAGGATGAACACGAGGACAACTGGCTCAGGCAATGGCGCCAAAGTACGGCCATTTTGTGTGTGTGTGTGTGTGTGTTGGTGTGGAGGTTGTAGAGGTTGTAGAGGTTGGAGGTCTTCGAGGACTTAAAGTGGAGATGAGGTTTGGCGTAAATTTGCATTTAACGTTGTTTGTGGTGCCCGCAAATCGTCTCTGACTAGGGCTCCATGCGTATGCGTGTGTGTGTGTGTGTGTGTGTGGCTGTTGTTGTTTTCCTACACTCAGGCAAGGCAAGGTTGAGAGGAGAGGAGAGCAACTCAACAGTTAGACAACCGCAAAATACTCTAAAGACCCAACAGTCATAAGTGAAGGACGAGGCAAGGCAGTTCCGACCCTGCCAGCTCTCTAAGTGGGTGTGTGGGTGTGTGTGGCCTGCAAATGTCGGGCAAAATAACGGCACTATGTGTGCCTGTGTGTGTGTGTGTTGTGCGTGTGTGAGAGAGTGTTTATGTAGGCGTCTATGTATAGCTATAGAAATTTGCTTTTGATGGCTGCCAAGGCGCCCAAAAAACTAACAAGAATAATGGCAACAACAACGCACACACACACACGCATCCACACTTCCATACACCAACACAGACAGACCGACAGACAGACAGACAGCTTACACATGCTTACATAGCCTGACGTTTTTGTCCTCAACGTCGAATGCATTGCATATTTTCAGGCACTTAAGCTATTTTCATGAAATGTGCACAACAGCAACCACCCAGACCCACCCACACCCACCCACACCCACACAGACACAGACAGGCACCCATAAACATGCCAACATACACACACACAGACACCTTCTCTGCCCATGTGGCCCCTCTGGCCCTCTGCTGGCTCAGCTAAAGCTTCGTTGCTCTTTGGCTTAAGCCCAAAAAAACCATTTGGGTATTGATTTTAATTGAAAAATTGTTAATTTTCCATGCCAGTAACAGCAGCAGCAGCCACGCCCACTCACACCCAGACACACACATGCACACACCCACACACACACACACAAGCATTTACGCCTCTCAGCCGTCGTCGTTGTCGTCGCAACTCTTCAACTTTTCCCTGAACTTTTTGTGCCGCCAATTTTGCATATGTATGAGCAGCCTCTGTCTGTATGGGTGTGTGTGGATGTGTGTGTGTGTGTTTTGTGCCTGGGTAATTACACGTTTATGTGTGAATAATTTTCCAACCCTTTGGGGGAAAATTCGAGTAGAGAATTTCAGCAAAAGTTTCTGATTTTTTCCAGCTTTTTTTCCGCCTTTTTTGTCGGCTTTTTTTTTTTGCAAATTTTTATTTGGAAAAACTTGTAAGGAAAATATACGGAGGAAAATTCGTAACAATTTATTTGTATAAAGTAAAAAAGTAGTTTTCTTTTAATGGTGCCTGGCGGCAGGCTAAACTTATATCACAAGCGATGTCACGGAACTAATCAGACTGAGAAAATCAATCTTCAGCCTGGAAAGGTTCTTAACTGAAGCTATTGAGCTCATCCTTATCGCTTAGCTAGCGATCTTTGTCTGATGATAATGAGTAAACTGTACAAGCTTCAATGGAAGCCCACTGGAATCGCAGCCAGATCTCCCCCTCTTCCTTCAAAGGAGTCCAACAAATAGTTATCAACGTGATCACTGTGATCACAGTGTTCTCTTTAGGCGATCCTAGTGTTACAGCATGTTGGACACCTCCGGTTGCCTTCATAAAGCCAAATCCACAACTAATTTCCAGTCAAACAACATAGTTTAGATCACATTGGTCAGTGTCCAAAGGCCGTCCAAACAATCAGCTCTCTAAGGCCAACCTACAAGTTCTACGAAACTAATTTACTACTCAAGGGTCTGTGGTTAAGAACGACGACGACGACGAAGACGAAGACGACGAATGAAACCCTCCACATCAGTCAACAATGGCCGCTTTGAACTGGAGTTGGAGCTGGAGCTGAAGCTGATGCTGGAGTTGGAGATGTGAATGGAGGTTTAAGGTTGAGCTGAAAAGAAATGTGCAAGCGTCATTGGAGCCTGATTGGCAGCCACCTCAAGTAGGCCTGGGAACCAAGATCGAGACGCTGATGCAGACCAACGGTCGATCGGTTGATCATTGGAAACACACGGCACATGGGCGATGGGGAATGGAAAGGGGTTTGGACCGGAGAAGAGCAGACTTGTGGCAGACAAGTCGACTCGCCGATGCTGCCACTTGACGCAATGCCGTCTGCTCCATACGGCTACGCTGGCGATCAGGTTACCCTCTCACTCTCTCCCCCTATCTCTCTGCCTCTGTCTCCCTCTCTTTTGCGCTGTGATTGCTTCACGCGCTCTGTCTATATTTCGTTTATTGCATTTTCTCAGGCCTTTAGTGCTCGCTCAGACGATAATCACGATGCTGATGATGATCATCGCTGGAACTTCTTCATTTTGTGCTTGGGCCGCAGCTCTCGAGTACCAATTCGTTTAAAATGGTATCAGTTCTAAGAAAAATATTATTTTTTTATAATTTCTCGAGTGCGTTAATCTGTTGAAGAGTTGTGCCTGGGTGAGTGGCTAGCTGGGCTGCCTGACTGCCTCTCTCCCTATGCTGTCCTGGTCTCTAGACTGCCCTGGTGTGTCTCTTGGTTCCACTTTTCTTTCTTTTCTTTCTTTTTTCTTTTTTTTTTTTGCTCCAGTCAAACATGTCTGATCGATGCCCGAAGTCGAAGGCTTGTGCATAATCACTTTACTCCCTCATGTGTCTCTCGCCGCCCCCCCTTCTGCCTTAACTGGCACACAAAGATCGAGACCCTGCATGCTCCTCCTCCTCCTTCTGCTCCTCTGCTCCTCCGTCCCTTGCTTCTGCTCTTCTCTCCACCTTTTCATCTTGTATTTTTTTTTTTTTTTGTGGTGTTGACGTGCCCCGCCGCACAAAAATGAAACGTCAATTTCAAGCGTTTTTCCTGGTAATAATTAGTAGCTGACTGAGGTGGGCATTTAAATACTTTGCCAGTCCTTCTCTTGGTCTTCTCTCTCTCTCTCTCTCTCGGTCTCGGCCTGTGTGTGTGTGTGTGTGTGTCTTCCTGTCACACTCTCTCACTGGTTTTCTGCGTATTTTTGTATAAAAATACTCCGTCCAACAGCCAAATAATGCAGATAATTGCATTTTAAGTAGTCGATGCCCTTGCCTGGCTGGCTGCCTTGGCTGGCTTGGACGACTCCCTGGCTGCCTGGCTGGCTGGCTGACTGCCTGGAGTATTGTATTACCTCCAGAGTTCTTGTCAACCCCGACTGCGACTGGTAATAGACATCATATGGAGGCTGGCAGGCAGGCTGGTAGGCAGGCAGGCAGCTATGAGTGGTTTTTAATTTTCATCACTTGAAAATTTCAGGAAAACGCAACGGAAATGCAACAGCAAGTGGGTGGCTTCGCCAACCATAATAGCCACCAAGCAGGCCGCTGCCAACCTACAAGTGAATCTAATTCAAAAATTAAAATTTTTAAAGACAAGATTTCAAGCAAAAAAATTATTTTAAAACTGGTGAAAAGATCCTAAAGCTTCTCCTTTAAAGCACAGTTAGTTAATGATTTTACACAGCCAAGCATACATACCCTTGCAGATCTGTATGTGTTATAGAGCCAAGTCTAGGCTGTGTGTGCGGTATTTTTTAACTCTCAACTGTTTATCACCTGATTGAATCACATAAAACTGCTAGGGAGCTTTCCTATGCGCTCAGACAGCAAGTACAGCTCTCTAAATTCCAGAATTATTCTGTTTAGCTGTATAAATTTCTTCTGGTTCGATTTACTACATCATATAGCTTTCATATAACTTTTCCCATCAATTTTTTTTCCTCTCCCTAACCAGTCAGGTTGAAAATAAATACGTTTTAAGGGGCAGCACTGGGCTGTGCGTAATGCTGATCGAGCGGTCACCATATAGCTGTCACATAACTTATTCAAAGGTCTAGAAAACTGTTCTTTGGAAGAATTTTATTTGAAAATATTCATGGCAAAAAAAAAAAACGAGAAATAAAAGTCAATGGGAACAATGTGGTTTGTCTAAATCTACAGATCTGGTAATGAAGTTGGAGGGTTGATGGGTGGCTTTGACTTGTCCGTCAGGCATTTCGTACCACAAGGGTTGCTTGCTTGCGACGATTCTTGCCTGGACAGAGCTGAGCTGAGCTGAGCTGGGCCGGGCTGGCAGGGCTAAGCGGCGCTAAGGCAAGTGCGTTCCCAGTCCAGAGTCCAGAGTCTCGTAATGCTGATGATGACACGTGTACGTGCTGCAACATTGTAGCAATTATCCTCCCAAGGAGTGGGCAGGAGGGGGGACCTGTTCAGTTGTTGCCGGGATTTGTCCGGCTGGTTTGCTGTTATTAATTTGCTGCGTTTTGTTTGTTGTTTATTTCGAGTGGGATTTTCTTGCTCAGCCCGCCACCCACGGTGCGAAAACGTGACCTCAGCCGGGTTTTCCTTGTGGCTGATAATGATTTCTGTGTCGCTCCTCAACCGCCCAGAGATGAAGCGGCCCAGGGGCGGGTCCGCCTTCCCCGTTGTCGTTATCGTTGCGGACTTATTAGCGCAAAATGAGCACAAAGCCGTGGCGCGCATTGAATTTTTTGTTAATTTTTTTTGGAGATCTCATCTCATCATCGTGTTGAAATTTTTCTACTGTTTTTTTTTTTTTTTGGTTTTTTGTGCCGCCTTGGTTGCTCTGTGTGTTGTGCTTTGAAGTGGGAAAGTAGCTTGTTAAGCACTTAACGCTTCCATTGGCAGATCCATGGAATAATGGATACATAATGCCCGGCATAGGCGTTGGTGTTGTCGGCAGCGGAGCGACCTACACGGGGGCAGAGTAAACGATGTCATTGGCCATTGAAGTGTGTGGCTGACTGTCCATTCATGTAGAAGTTGATTTGGTTAAAAAATTTCATTAGTTGTGCTGTTTTTTCTTTCCTTATTTGCTTGGGCAATTAATCGATAAAGAGGTTTCGATATACAGTGCTTATCGATATGTTGCTGGGCATTCAAGTGGCCTCGCAATGACACCCTGCCTAGGGCTCGTCAACAGTCGCCTGTGCTTGTTAAGCAACTTTAATTAGATGGCCGCCTCTCTTAAACCACTTTAAGCTGTGTGGCTATTTAAACGAAATGAGTTAACCACCTGGCTGCTCTTAATCATATTAGTCATTTCCGAAATCACGACAAAGCTTAACGTGTTTAATTGAGACAATTTCATGCGCCTTTTATTCGATTTGAAAGCAAATCAAAACTCATCCAACAATTAGGTGAGCCTAACAAGCTGTTGGCCAGCAAAGTGTGCAAAGTGCTGTCATCATCTCTCCAAAATGATTATCCAACTTCCCCCATCTGATCTGCCTGATCTCCCCAGGTTCCCCCAATTGAATGAGGCCTATTATGGGAGTTTGAAAAGCGTAATTATTGCATGACAAATCAACCGCAATGTGTTCTATATTTTTTCAATAAACATTTTCGTTGATCATTACGATTGAGATCTGTTCGTCTTTGGAGCTGGCTCTGAGCTTGGGATACCCAGCCTCACGGTTACAATTGACGATCAGACCCAGGTGAGGAGCTTGTTTTCCTAACACAATTTAATTGAACCGTTGAGCATGGAAGAAGTGAGAAGCGAGAACTGAGAAATGCTTAGAAGACAGACACACTGAGATCTTAACTTGGAAATTAGTCATTAACTCCCTCAAAAGATTTCCTGTGTAAAGTACCCAAGTTCCAGACTCATTAGATTAGGAATTCTGGGCACAACTAGTCAGGGAACTAATTGGCATAGCTATGGTGAACTCATCTATAAGGGATGCCCCAGGACTTGGAAGGGTTTCTAGGTGATCAGTGTCTGCCTTTGGCTAATTGATAAAAGCATTACCAGAGCTGATTGTAAAGTACCCAGTGGCAGGCTGAAACGACTGCTTCACTTGCCTGATACATGCACACAGACAGACAGACAGATAGACAGAGAGCGACTGTTGCCTTTGTCTCAGGGTCAGGGATCTGTGTGGATCGCTGTGGATCCTACTCAGCTATGTGGTCTCAAGTGCAGCACCTCGCTGCCTGCCACCACTTGAATGATGGTTTTTCTGTAGTTTTTTTTTTAGGTTAGGAAATTAAATATAACTCATTATCGCAATCAAGAAATCCTTTTTTGTGCCACACTTGACAACAGTAACAACAACAGCAGCAACAACATTGTTTGCCTTGCACTGCTTTAACAGGCAACCAGTCAGGCAGTTGTTGTTACTGCTGTTGTTGCTTGTTGCACACCAATTTTCTACTCAAAACTTATGACAGCCAATTCGAAGAGAACGAACGAAAATTATACAGACACTCGGCTTAAGCTCTGCTGCTGCTGCTGTTGCTGTTGCTGCTGCTGCTGGTGCTGGTGCTGCGTCTGCTCAGCAATAGAGGGCGCTGGGAAGCTAGGGACAGGGTCAGCTGCAATGACTTTTCAGTTTCTTTTTTTTTTTTTTCACTCTACACTTTGTGTGGCTGTGACTGTGACTGTTTGTGTGTGTGTGCGTGTGGTTGTGTGAGTGTATTTAGTAGAGCTGGCTGAGCTGACTGAGTTGGCCCTGCTTGGCTTGTTGAAATCAACATCAAACCTTTAATTTGATGATTCTGCAAATAAATCGTTGGAGTCGTTGACGTTCGTCTCTTCTCCTCTTCCCCCCACCCTTCTACTGGCCGCCTCTCTCTCTCACTCTCTCTCTGTCTCTCTCTCTCTGCAACACTTATACCTGTGTGTGTGCTCTGACTTAGTATCGGGGGTCTGAAAAATGTTGTTGATTTTTCCGCACAGTCGAGGCGTGAAAATATAATAACAGAGTTTTAATTATATTTTTCTCCCGCTCATTTCCTCTCTCCTCTGCTCTGTTCAACCTTTTGCAGTTGCAAAAACCACAAACAATACAACAGAGAGAAACAGAGAAGGAGAAGCGACTGCCGAGTGAAAGGTTCAAGCAAATTAACCAACATTTTTGTCATTGCAGCCAAAAAATTAGTCTGATCATGAGCAATTCATTCTCTCTCTCTCTCCCGCTCTCCCTCTCTACCGTTTTACCTGTGCGTCTGACTGTCTATTGTGGCCTGAAGTACACAGATGATTATTTCTATGTTTTTGTTATTGTGTTTTTAGTTTGTGACTCACTTAGTTGTAAGCTTTTTGCATAAATCCAACAAGCCAAACCCTTCAACCAACCCACCATCCCCCTCGATCATCGTCAAACTGATCGCGTTGTGTTTGCCATAGAGTTGAATGCACGTTGAAGAGCCCCGTCTCGTCTCGTCCCCCCTCTGACATCACTGTCTCTATATGGCAATCGTTGTAGTCAACCTAAGTGTTGTGTTTTTCGTTGGCTTTACGTTAGACATCTGTGTCAGCTAAGGGTATCCATCAATCGGCTTAATTGATATATTAAATCAATGATTTTTAACATGCAAAGTGGAGAAAATCGTGCCTAAGAATTCTAGACAAAAATCCTCTCAGTATATAAGCTACAGTGATGCCTGGCAGCAGGCCAAAGCCACTCATTCCCATCAAACCATAGACACAGGGTACCTGGGAGGAGGTTTAACCTACCCCGAGGTCCTTGAAGACCATCGTAGTCCATAGAGAGTCACCTTACAGTAGACAAGTAGTTAAGCCCAAGAAACACCCTTCATAGCACCTAAGACTAGTTCAAGCGGTGTCTTTGCGGGGTCACAGGACTGCAATCCCAAGTAGACTCAGGAGTTTTCGCTCTGTTTGTGGATATTTTTATGCCCCTAATGGGTCAACTAGCCAGTCTAAGGAATTTAGACATTTTTTTGCTGGTTATTTTCCTGCCAACTCATGCGATAAACGCCTAAAAGCATGCTAGGGTTTGTGTATAAAAGGCGACTAATGAATTTCCTGTCGTGTGTTGGCCATTTGCCTTGAAAGAAAATTTTGATCACCAACAGAACATTTTCATTGTTTGTCCAACAACAACAGCGATAGCAACAACAATAGAAAAAGGGTTGCAGCACCTGTGATTTGTGTTTGAGGGCAGGGTGGCAACTCTGCTCAAATTAGGTGCGGCCGTTATGCAATTAGAGTGAAAATAGTTAACACAGAAGCAGAAGCAGCCGATGGACGCTTCTCCTTTTTGATTGATGGCCCATTTCATGGTCGGCCTGCCATTGATTGATGGGAGCTCTGTTTGCTGGTGCTGTTTGGGGGTTCATGGAGGAGTAAAGTGGAAGGCACCAGAGGGTAACGAGGGGTAACGAGGATTCATGTGATGAGCAGTTGACTCTCATGTCTTGGCAATAGCAACAGCAACAGCAGCAGGAGCAGCAGCAGGAGTAGCGACCAACTAATCCACACTTTCATCAGGCAAACTGAAGACCTGTGAACTCACAAACCCACCCACCCAGCGACACACACAGATACAGATAGAAAGATATTTTTCAATTATGGCCAAGCTGCGTTAAATCCAAATACAATTGACATTATAAATCGCATTTCACGCTAATTTGCAACAACAAGTGAGTCGACGCTCAAAGGCTGTTGCGGTTTCTGTTTTTGGCTTTTCAAACTGCTGATTAGTGAGTTGACTGACTGGTTGCTCGACTGACTGACTGACTGACTGAATGAGAAAAGATGTTTCAAAGATGGAAAGCAGAGCAGAAAAAAAAAATCATTTACAGCGGCAAACTGTTTTACAATTTACGCTTTTAAGCATTTCGTGCTCCGCTGCTCCTGACTGCCGTCCCCAAGGACCCCGCCTGGTGCGCCTGGTGCGCCTGGTGAGTTTGGTTGGTGGATGTTCCTGATGGCAGATAAACACACAAAGCCCTCGACAACAAGGCGTAAAACGAATGTTTTTGAGAAAATTAATTTTATAGCTTTGCCAACTGCCGACAGCGCTTGCAGGGTAGGAGGAAAAAACGTAGAGTTGTATGACGTATATTTGCCCAACTCTGCTGTGCTGTGCTGTTGCCCAGATAATTGATGAATTGTCAACGAATTATGGTTTAATAAAGCTCCAGGCAGCCCAGCATGGTTCCTCTCCTTTCATCCTGGCAGACAGCAACAACGACAACAAAAAATTGCAGAAAACTTGTCTACTTTACTCCACTCAACTGTTGCAATTTTGGGGGCGTTGGAAAGAAAAATGCAAAAAAGAAAAAAAAAATAAAGAAGAAACAAAAAATTCAACGACACGCGGCGTCGTTTGCATGCAGTTGACACTTCAATTGGTTTGCCAGGCAAAAGAAATGCGACAGGCAGGGCAGACTGAAAGAATAAAAAAGACATGAGAACTGGCACCTTGCATACCCTGGAATTCTGTTCTGTTCGCCAGCATCTTTGTAGAGAATTTCGTTGACTTCAGGCTGCCTGCCTTGATCTTGTCAACGTTTAGGCTGTTGAAAGGTCTGGGAATTTAGAAAATCTTAGATTTAATTGGTTATATTTTATCCTGCCGCCAGGCACCTGATTGCTGTAGTACCCTCTGAGCTTTGTATTCCACTTTGTATGTTGAGGCTTCGACTTAACAAGGATTTTTAGGTTTCTCTTAGACAGCTTAGTTGATGGTTTAAGGAATTATCTTCTAAAGGGTTTTAGCCTGCCACCAGGCACCTTGCCCTGCTCTCCTTTATTAGAGCCTTTGCTAGACCCCATGTTAGAGTGCTGATTAGCCATTGGGGACCATAATTAGTTGTCATTTGAAGGAAAATCCTTTGCCCTGGCTGGGCAATTGAACTTCTCCAGCTCCAGTGAGGTCACAGGGTGCGCGGACCTGGATGTCTTCGTTTGGCAGAGTGTAAACTGGCTGTTTGGCTAGATTTTCATATGGCAAACACTGAGGTGTTAAAGTAGGCGTGGCATTGTGCCAAATACACGCACAAATACACGGGCAAAGAGACAGGCAGGCAGGCAGGTAGGCAGGTAGGTTGGTAGGCAGGCAGGCAAATCAGACAATTTGTATCCAGCGGTGACTATAATTGAAAAATGATTGGTTTACCATTAATGAAATTGATGATGATGATGATGATGACAATGACAACATCAACAGCAACACAGCAGTAGTTACAACAGCAGCAACATCAATGTCACTGTTGTTGCCACGTTGTTGCAACGTTGTTATTACACGAACCGCTGTCAACGACACGCACCTGCCGCTGTTGGGTCAATCGGCCAACGCGCCGCTTCAACGATTCAACGATTGAGCGATTCAATGCGATGTTAATCATGTTTATGATGAGCATGAGGTCCACTGGCTGTTGGCTGTTGGTTGTTGAAGGAAAACACTTTAACCCGCTTTAAGTCAGCTTTCTCCTATCCCCACCAAATACTTTAACGAGCAGCTAAAGCTCCCCCAACACCCAAATTCTCATCGTAATCTGTGTCAGCTGCTGTCTGAACTCGATTCGCTTTTCGCATTGCCGCACGTCCAACAAGGAATTCCTATTTGGCCTTCCCAGAAGCCCTGGGGAACCCAAGGAACTCCGAGAACTCAAACAACTCGGCATTATTGGCGTTTAGAACTTATTAACATTAAATCGCTTTCACTCCCTCGTGCCTCGCCTCCAAGCCAAAGCCCTTGCGCTCTGTGGAAATTGGAAATTCCTTTCATTAATTCTAATAAGATTATTAGTTGACGATGGCGCTGAAGAAAAATGCCAGCCTGAGTAATAATAATCGAATAATTCGAGACCGCAGCCCTCTGTCTGTGTGTTTTGACACCTCAAAGTCAACTCTAATCAGTGGTAAATTGGTCCGACCGCCTGCCAGGGATGCCGCCGCCGCCGCCAAGTATTTGCGGTCGCCCTTGCGTGTGAAATTCAAATAGATAGTGAAGAGCCGATGCTGCCACTCACCCTGCCACATGCATTGCAAACACTAAATCCAATAAGCATAAGTGTGCCGGCGACTACCCAAGGGACGGACAAGCATTGAGTGCGAAATGAATGAAATTAGCGAGCGTTAATCATAAACAAACTGAGATTGGTAGGCTGTGGGGTACGGGGGATTCACAGATCCAGGGATTCGGGGATTCGGGGATTCACCAAGCCAACGCCTGAGAGATCAACCCTTTGGTGCACGCCGCTTACACGCCATTTACCCTGTCTAGTGTGATTGAGAAACAAAGGGGCAACAACAAGAGAAAATAAACAGGGAAAAATGGTAGAAAATGGGAAAACAGTAGAACAACAAACAACGAACAACAAACAAATTGCAACAGTTCTCACAGAAGGCGCCGCTGATGAGTCGTAAATGGACAACCTGCTGGGCGGACACGCGGCTGCCTGCAGACGCCCGAGCACTGACGGTCGCTGCACTTGCCAATTTGATGATAACTACTCAAGAGTGTAACCAGAGACCTGACTGACTGAGGAGACTAAAGAGACCATAATGACAATTGGTGGCCAGTATCCAGCTGTGGATGCCACTGCCACGGACCACCATGGATGATTAGATGGATGCAACTTTTTTTTTTCTGGTCTGGAGGACACTTTGAACGGCTGGCGGCTGAAACTTTTATACTAAAGTGAAACTATTAGCCTGCTTAGCTAACATTTGTAGCCTCTCAGTGATAAAACTATCGTTAAATCATCGCAAAAACATTTATTAAATCACCTAATAGACAAAGTATTTTTCCTATCAACTCCATGGAATTTTCCTCAATCTCAATGCCTCACTGGCTCACTTTGAAGCTCAAGTTTTTATTACTTAATGTTTTGTTTACAAAACTATTTTGTAATTGCGTTAATTGTTAATGTTATTTAAGCAGAATTAATAAATAGAAATCGCCCCCTTGGATGCCACGTTGCCAGCTAACTCACCACCCAAAAGATAAAACCCAAAGCAGCAGCAGCAGCAACAGCAGCAGCAACAATAAGATTCGTAATTAGAAAATCGCACCATTAATCATGGAGCATTTAAAAGATCATTGCAATCGTAATTAATAGTTCAACATTTAAAAGGCAACGGCAATGGCAATTTCAGTTCCCCTCCGCTCAATGTCAACCAAAGGTCACATGAGAGACGCACTATGCAAGCGGCGGCGTCAAGTTCAAAATACCAGTTTTGAACACATTTGCTCGAAGAACACACAAGTCGATTCGGTCCAAGTTAATTGATTACTGTAGAATGGGGTCTAGTGGAGGCTGTGACAGTGGGGAAGCATGGAAAGGTGCCTAGCGGCAAGCTAAGGGAGGCTAAGGCAGAATGGTTGTGATCTGCAATGAGTCAGTCAGGTCTGGATGAGTCTTAGAAGGGAATAAGAAAGCTGTGCTCTGTAGAATGATAATCAATAAAGGTTCTGTTAAATGGAAGTAGGTGCCTAGCGGCAGGCTAAAGACGACCAAAGTCCAGGCTAACAGGTGTCTTGTCCAGCAGGATTGTTGTGATCTCCAAAGAATCGTTGAGGTCTGGTTGAGTCTAGCGAAGAGGAGGGCACCATTAAAATTGTGTAGCAGGTGCCTAGCGGCAGGCTAAAACACATGTAATTCCCAATAGACATTTAATTTCTCTAAATTTCCAAGATCATTGAAGACAGACTTGAGTCAATGAAATTTCCATTGAATATTTAAATTCCAAACTCCCAAAAGGGATAGGAGAAGGGAAAAAATGGGAAATTTATAGGGCTGACATATCCGTATGCCGGCTTCATATATTTCGTAATCCTGAAAGCTGAAAAGCTGCCCGCATGAATGTGTCGCGGCTGTAAAACAAAAGCTCGTATGGAAAGTTGAAAATTGAAGTTCCAACCAGATGGAGGCTGAGGGAAGCAATAGGAAAAAAATGCCGCGAACTGTTTTCCCTGAATGTCAATTGAATATTGCATATAAAGCGGCTAGAAAGGGGCAGAGAAGGAGGAGGAGAAGGGCGAGTGGAGAATGCTTCCATAGCCATCGTTATGAAATTTCCACACGCTTCGAATGGTTGGCTGGCTGGGTGACTGACTGACTGACTGGCTGACTGGCTATGGAACTCAGTGTGGAAAGGGACTGCGACTGGGACTGGGCTTGGATCCAGGGCTGTCGAGTTGATGAAGTAAACCAATAAAGAGCCGCATGCCGCACAAATTCAAAGCCCGAACCGAACCAAATCCTCACCAAACTCCCCTTCCCCTCCCCCCTCACACAATGAGAGGCGATGCAATGCAATGGCAATGGCAATGGCAATGCACATGTCACCTGAAAAGGCCGACTCTCTGCCTGGGATGGGTGGATGGGGGGGATATATGACTGAGACTGAGGGCGAGATATGGCAAAGCCTTCTCCGAGCTGCATATGCAATTTGCGCAATTTTGATGCACGAATGAGCAAATATTTGTCCCCGAACCACACGCACTCGCCGGCGTACAAAAGTGAGAATCAAAATTGGTATCTCGCATCGAATATTCATGCCAACTAGGCTGGCTCTGAGGGCCCCATTGAAGGTCTTTGATTGGTTACCAATATTTTAATTATGAAAGTCAGTCGGTCGGTGGGGTTGGCTTTCAACTTTGTTCCATTGCAGCGGTCTGTTGCCTACCAAATGGCAAAAAAGGCTGTCATGTTGTCATGTTACACCAACCAGATCAACTAGAAACGTGTACACAACTTGCCAGCTCGACTGACTGCTTAAAAGACAGCCTAACCACACTGCAAGGTTGTGGTTCGATGTCTCGCTTCGTTCCTTTGCCAAGAAACCTGGAACCACCGACTAGGTCTAATCTAATCTATAGACCAAGCAAGGATCTGACTTTCTTCAATTGCCAGGCTGGTCAAGTTGCCTTTATTCATAGAACTAGTTCCGCCCTGTCGTAATTACTTGAAGACCATTCGATCCATCCAACATATTATAGATTTAAATAAATCAGAGGCTTTCAGTTCTCCCACTGGACACGTGGGCGTGGTTTGACTATTTTCTAACCCCTCAAAAATAGAAAAAAAACAAAACCGGCAAGAAGTGAGAGAAGAAACCAGTCTCAGTCCATAAAAGCCAAAAGCCATGTCCGAAAACTTCCCCGCATGCTGCAACGTATAATAATAAATTTTCAATCAGTAAATTGATATTGTGATGCTTGGCAAACAGCATCGAATGGGAGAATAGAAAACGGCAAACGGCAAATGGCAAATAAGAAATGAGAAATGAGAGAGTAGAAACTGGACAGAGTCAAGCAATCATTTAACAACAGATTGTCAAACCTGTTATCGATATTAAAGTGGTTGGCATTTTGGCAAAGGCTCCATCCAGGCTGGTCAGTCCGCCCTGGTCAAGACTGCGAAATAATTCAATTATTTTTATTGTGTTTCTAAGAATTCTCTGCACTCGGAAATAGAAATTGCAATGGAACTAGTTCAATTGACAATCGAATTTTAACTGAACCATCAGCAGGGCATAAGGGAGATTTTTATTTAACTGAAAGTTGTTTCAAGGTAACTTGATTGCTTTCCCGATGAGCTCAGCTTTGTTTGACCTTCGTTTCTCTAGAGAAAAACTTTCTACAAAACACCCAACAGTTGGTAGAATCCTGTGGGCTCCTTGATAGCGCCGATCGCCCATCTCAATTAATTCAGTCAAGTTGTTCCCAAGGAACCCAAGGAAAAGAAAACCGATCAGAGCAACTCTGGCACTGCGAAGCCTATTAAAGTAGAAGCTCGCTGACAATCTGGAAGAGATAGGGGTTGGATAATCCTTCACCATAAAGGCAAAATTGATGATCTGAGTAGGTAAAATGCGTGTCAAGTTCACTGCAAATCGGTCGATTCTTATAGGAAACAAAAGGGTCAGTCAAAACCACAAAGCAAGAACTTCTAACTGCAACAAAGTCTCCGCTTTGCTTATAAATTTGATAACTGGTAAGCAGCACAGGACTTGAGCGGGGCTGTACAGCCTGTCATTTGTCGTCTGATGGACGCACCAGCAAAATATCTTTGCTATCAGTGTCCACCAATGTGTTGAGACAATAAGCACGATGAGCTCTGCTAACTGAATAACCTGGCAATCCTCAATGAATATCCTTGTAATTGGATTTTCTTAGATTTATGAATTACAAGACGAAGAAGGAGAAGAAGAAGAAGGCAGGGTATCTGGCAACACGACAGTCCAGGACAGGACAGGACTCTCTCGTGTTGGTTAATGAAATCTGTCAGCTTTTCAATGGCCATTCAAAGCAAGAGCTTATCAACCAACATTAGATATATGAACACACACAGGGAAACACAGGAGCACACAGGGAGTCATACGCAGTCACTGAGAGGTGCACAGCGAGCATCCGTTGCGAATTTCCGTTGTGGAAATTTATGGCATTTCCTATTTTGATTTCCGCACTCAAAATGGTCGCCGCTTGGTCATATGGCAACGACCATAATGACGATTGAATTTGCCTGATGGCAACTGGGCAGACAGGTTCTGCCCTAACAGTCCCCTATGCTTTCCAGCAGCTCCTGCTGCTGCTCCTGCTCGATGCTTGCTGGCGCGGATGCCGTTGCCGCCTTTGGCAAATTGCAAAATGATATAATTCAATGAGAGTTGATTAAATTATCAGAGCTGCCTGTCTCGATGGCTGGTTGACTGCTAGGAACCCGGTTGACATTGCCCCTCTGAATGCCTGAATGCCAACTGGATGGGGAGGGCTGCAAGGGGGCGGACAGAGTCCCCAAGAGGGCTGCCAAACACCGGACGAAGCTGGGAGGCTCTTTGCTCTCATTTATGAGGCAGCAGCGGCGGCGGCGGCTGTTGCTGTTGCTGCTTGTGTGCCTTGTTAATGAAATTTTCCGCTTTCCGCTCCTTTTGCCAGCCGCCTTCAGTCTTCTATGTGTATTGTTTACACGGATGTGTGTGTGTGTGTGTTTGTGTGTGTTGTTGCTGCCCTTTGTCTGTTGTTGCAACTGATGATGATGACGTTGACGTTGCATGATGAAATAACAAACCGGATTAATTTGATTTCCAAGCCTAGACCAACCCAGCGTAGCCCAGTGCAGCTTTAAGGTTCACTTGATGCCATGAACCTGCCCCCCCCACACACACACACCTTGCACCTTCGTCCGGCTCTTGCCGCCACTTGATGTTGCACTTTCAAGTTCGTTATTTAGTAGAAAAATTAATTGCTCAGCTGCAGACCTGGCAGTTGGGATAGTTAATTTGCAATTTCCACGACCTTAACGTGGCTCAATGTTTTAACCAATTAGTGATTCACTTGTCAGTGTTGGTCAACAGATAGATCCATGGGTTGACCAACACTGCAAGGTACCTAAGATGTTGCTTATAGGTTTGGTAATGCTGTAGCCTCTAGAAAGACATGTTTAGGTGCCTGGCGGCAGGCTTAAACACAGGCAACAGAGTCGTAAGTGGTGCAGACTTTGCCTCAATCCCTCTGAAGATGAATTTCATTGTCATTTTTGGCTACGCCAAGGAAAAGTTTTTTGTCGATTATTTTTCCATGTTTTCTAATTTTATTTGTGGCGCTTTCCCATGTGAGAATCTCCAGTCAGTTGCCTTCTCAAGGCTTTCAACACTGAAGCTGCCAAACCAACCAACACAGTTTATGATAAAAAAAAAATAAATAAAAAATATTCAGTGTAAACAGCATGTTCAATAGGACAATGAGGTGCCAAGGAGGTGGACTTCCCTGTATCCTGGCCATTGGCTATTGCCCATTAAGCTGCTGATGCCATGCAAATTGCAAATTATTAAATAAGCAAAGCGAAAAAAAAGGAAGAAGGAAAAGCGCTTGAAATTGAAAAGAATGCAAATGAAATGTTTTTGAAATGCTAATACGTTGAAGGGCCAGAGTTGTAAGGCAGTGTGAGGCAGTGGAGACTGCAGACATCGTTCGAGTCTCGCTCGCTTCACAGCAGACCAAATGGTGATGACAACAACACAGAGGCAGAGGCGGAGGCGGAGGCGAATGATATACATATTCGCATATAAGTGACCAAATTAGATTATCTTCCAAAACATTAAACCGATTCTCATGCATCCAACCGACCCCAGCAGCAGCAGCAGCAGCAGCCCCTGTATGACAATGACAATAATAAGAAAACATTAAATGTTGATCACAAAGGGCTGCCCAACAGCAGCGGCTAACGGCAATGGCAGCAACAACAACTGTCACAATAAAAGGATTTGGGCAAGGACAACACACAGCTCACATGCCTAGCTGCGCGGCTGAAGAAGTCAAAATCAAAAAAAAAAGTGAAGAAAAAAAAAACGGATTTGACTTCAACCCTCACACAACCAGCTCATCCTTCCTGCCTTCCTTCCCTCCAGCCTTGCCACCCAGAAGAAGTCATCAGTTTTCTGGTCCATCAAATCGTTTAGTTCTGCTATTAGTCATGTACAAGACGCAGGACAGCGACAGGGCGACAGGGCACAGGGCCAGGACATGCCTAGTGGTAGGGTGGACCGAGGACCATTGAAGTGGCTGCTGCCAGCGACCAGTGGCAAAGCGGCAAAATGAAAATTTATAAAAAAAAGAAGAGAAAAGAAAGCAAAATATGCAAAGCAGAATGTGAAAGAACTCGGTGGCAAGGACGAGGCTGGTCGGGCAGCAATGTGGCGACATTTTTGCAGAAATTTCTTCCTTCCTTGGCACAGGCCAAGAAAACTCACCCAGCGCCTGAGTGGTTAAATGGTGAACGGAGAGGAGAGGAGAGAAAATGCCAGGGCAGCGTCCTCCTTGCAGCCTCCTTTGCTGGCTGACAAAGTGATTTGGCTTTTGATTTTGTCGCCCCACGGCCAACGGGTTGGGCTGGTGGTTGGTGGCAGGTAAAAGTCACGGGAGGGGGGGAAGCTACGCACTTGGCGCTGCCAACGCTGCCAACGCTGAACAGCAGAAATAACTGACATTTCGGGTCATAAATCGAGTCACATGTATGAGAAATTGGCGCACCCAACGGGAGCCACTCAGTGCAAGGCCAACGAGCTGTGCGGCGGTGCAGCCCAGGGAATTTACGGCTTGGACTGCCCTTTTGGCAACGAGCGGCCTCCCTACGGACATGTCAACTGCACGGAACTGATTAAGGCGGCTGAATGCTGTTCAACTGGCAGCGCAATGACACCGGGCCAGGGGGCCTCCCAGGCATTTGCTTTAAGCTTTCCTCTTTCCCTTCACCTTAACGATAGTTTAACGAAGGTTTTTCCCTTTGCCTACTTGCAGGTTTGGTTCCAGAATCGTCGTGCCAAATGGCGCAAAACCGAAAAGGTCTGGGGCGGCAGCACCATAATGGCCGAATACGGCCTCTACGGAGCGATGGTGAGACACTCGCTACCTCTGCCGGACACCATATTAAAGTCAGCCAAGGAGAACGATGCGGTGGCGCCCTGGCTACTAGGTATGGAACAGAAATGTAAATGCAACAATCATATCGAACTCCCCTCTCTCTCTCTCTCAATTAACCCAACTCCCAAACACACACACACACACACACACACACACACACCTTCTATCGCCAGCGATAGTTTGGCTAAGGCCAAGAGCCGCCGCCGCTTTAATTAAATTTGAAGCGACCAACAATGGTCGACGATAGTGGTGCGCAGGGGATTAGAAAACCATACGGACGACTCTGTCCGCAAAATTGTGAGCATATTTAGCGAACATGCCAGGGCCAACGAGAAACGAATCGTTACGAGACTGTCATATGGTGGGCACATTGCTTGCAATGACTTTGCGGATTAGCAGGGTCGGACGAAGGGGGGTTGCTTCTGTACTGACTTCCACACAAAACTTTTATTTGTTAATAATCGCTTAATAAATGCAAAATGCACACGCCAGAGCAGAGCTAGCAGAGGGCGAGGGTTGCCGGTTGCCGGTTGCCCCATGAGAGAAGCCGCCCGGGTGAATCCTTCAAGTGTTTATGGTTTATCTATTTCCTTTGTGTGGCTATTGGTGGTTGGGTACTTGGGTACTTGGGTGGTTGGCATAGTTTATCCAGTTTTATTGCCACTTGTCCTGGGCAACCAGGGAGCAGAGCCAGTAAGCCATCGACCTTACCTAGTCCGACCTTAAGTGGCTTAAGGGCGACAATGGAAATATTTTTGCTTTAATTAAGTTTAAATGTCAAATTAGTTGACAATTGATGGGGCGTCATTATGTCAGCAGGATGCAATTGAAGATTAATTTCTCCCTCTCTCCCTTCCCCCTTTAGGCATGCATCGCAAGTCTATAGAAGCCCAGTCGGCTCTCAAGGACGATTCCGGTGTCAGCGATCATGAGGACTCGGCCGGCTCCAAGTCAGGCCATTCGGATGAGCTGCGTTCGCAGTCTCGTGCCCTCAGCTCATCGACGGAGTCCCTGAATGTGGTCAGTCCGGCGCCCAGTAGCTGCCCAACCACAGTCTCCACGGCGCCGCCCAGTTCGACGACGCCACATGGCAGCAGCGGCTATGCGGCTGCCTCATCAGCAGCCACCACGCCCACTGGGGCCACCACCAACAGCTCCGGCTCGCCGCACATCGAACTCAACTCCCCCTCGCCCCAGCAGCCACATTTGCTGCCGCCTCACCATCACCATCCCCAGCAGCAGCAGCCCCACTATCCCCCTGCCCTGCCAGCCAATGCGCCCAGCTATCATCCCCTGCTGGATGCGGCCAATGCGGCTGGAGCTGGTGCCGCTGCCTCCAGCAAGGATTTTCATTTGATCATGAACACCGCCGTGGCAGCGGCAGCAGCTGCTGCCCAGCAACAACAGCAGCAGCAGCAACAACAGCAGCAGCAACAGCAGCAGCAGCAACACCAAGTCCAGGCTGCTGGTCAGCACTCGGCCTTGCATGCCCATCACTTGGCCGCCGCCCTAATGGAACACGATCCGGATGCCTTTCGGTAAGACCAATTGATCCCCCAACTTGCCGCTAGCTAACTGACTTGTCCACTTGCAGAAACAACTCCATCGCCTGCCTCAGGGCCAAGGCCCAGGAGCACCAGGCGCGTCTACTGAACAACGGCGGCCTCTTCCTCCAGGTGCGAAGCTTTGCTGCACATGCTCAGGCCCAGGCCCAGGCCCAGACCCAGGCCCAGTGTGATATACTCAAGAGTGATGAACGGAACAATAACAATGGCGCAGCAGCTGCCACCCAGCTGGCTCCGGTCTCTGCCACCGGACCGACTGTCTCCCACATCAAGATGGAGTTGACTGCCAGTGGTGCTGGCATCGGCGAAGATG
>JAWNPV010000091.1:0-41628 GCA_035078785.1 Collessia kirishimana
TAACTATTTAATTAGCAAAAACATGTCCAACTGCTCAGGCAATTCGATGGCACAAGGATATCCTGGCAGCCAAGCATCTTGAGAGGATTAAGTGGTTTCTTGTTAACTAATATTGATGAAAACTCAGTTATTCAACTTGCTTTATTGTTTGTCTCAGGTAGGTGGCACAAACTGGATCCACTGATATCCTGGAAGTCTAAAGGAATGTGGGAGAATCTCTACGATGAAGGCTGCCTGCAATTACACTTGTCATTTAGTTTTCCAACCTCAAAGATATTCAGAGACAACAGCAACTAATGCCTTCGCATTCCCACTCATGTGAGATGCCGCAGTCCATAACAGTCTGTTCCCATGCTAATTGCCATCCTTCTCTAACTGCCTTTGATTAGTTGCCTCGCTTTGTTGTTTTATTTGCTTGCTTTGCCCTTAATATATGCTTTGCTGGTCTGCTGTTGCTGTACTTTCTTCGGACTCCGGGTGGGTGACAAAGCAGCGGGCACAACAGCAACAACAGCGTTAAAGTCTTAGCAACAGAGACAGATAGCGAGAGCGATTAAGGGAAGCCTTGCTTAGTACTCTTTTCGGACTCCGAAACATCTAAACAACAGCGTTGAAGTCTTAGCAAAGGCAGCAGTAAGTAGCTTAGGAAAAAAAAAAGATAGAGGAAGAGAAAGAGAGAGAGAGAGAAAGAGAGAGAGAGAGCGACTTAGGACAACGTTGTTTAGTACGGTTTTTGGACTCCGAACGTGGGCCACACAGCAGCTGGATAAACAGCTAAACAACAGCGTTGAAGCAAAGCTACCTGCAAGCAGTTTTAGGCGAAAAAGAGACAGATAAAGGAAGAGCGACTAAGGAAAGCGTCGTTAAGTAATTTTTTCGGACTACGGGCCTCAAGGCGGCCAGCGCAACAGCTGAGCAAAGGCAGCTTTAAGCAGCTGTAGGGGAAAAAGAGACAGAAGCGTCGTGTTGACGTCTGAGCGGAATCGATCAATTTCACCCATATACGATGGAAGGGAATAAATAATGGGAATTTTCTCCATGACAAAATAAATAAACAATTTCACAGAAAAATCTTCCTTTTCTTCTTTGCCCACTCAAAACCCCCTTTGAGCAATTTTTTTTAATAGAAATCGTTTGTCATGTGTAAAAATAAATATTCAAGAAAAATAAAATTTATTTTTACCGATCCATTTCGGTGGAAATCTCTTATCTGTGCTGTGATTACAAAGAGACATGAATTTATCATGTTTCTGGGAATCTGTGTGGTGGTGGGCCGATGTTCCATGGAAACATATCTGTCAGCAATCAGTATCAAGTCGGCTTACCTAATTCACTTCATAATTTAGCCAGTGAACTCAACCGCCCCCCTCATCCTTGATGTCTTGGCCTCCCTATCCTGCCACTGAGGGTTGCCACCCTATGACTGATGGGCTGACGATTGGCGCTTCGAATGGTTGGCTGATAGGTGGCAAGTGGCGAGCGACTTCAGTCGTAAATCAAAAGCCAAAAATGCCAAACAAAGCGTTGCCTCTGTGATGGTGTGTGTGTGTGTGTGTTGGTCGCTTGACGGCAAATGTTTGCGAATTTTATGCGAATTACGCCTAATTAGCATTTTTGCAGAGCAAACTCCTCTGGGGTCGCGACACTGCCAGTGGCAACATCAGCCGATGCATAGAGATCGAGTTCACTGGGGTCTGAGGAGGCCCTTGGGGGCTCTGGAGGGGCAGCCCTGAGGCTGATTATGTGCGCAATTTCATATGCAGCAGATGGCATAGAATCCGCACTGGATGCCGTCTGTGTCGTAACAGCCAAAGGCAAAGGGAATCACAGTGGCATATGGTTGTCGCTGCCGTTGTCGCTGGCGTTGCCGTCTCTTTGGTGGCGGCTCTGCTCTGTGGTGTTGGGCCTGCAAAAATGCATTATACGCCGACTGCTGGGGAGCCGCAGCCATCAACCCGCAGCTCATTAACATGGGGCGGCAGCGAGTGACTACTGGGAACTGTTGATTCCGCCGACCAAGTCGCATGTGAGCCAATAAAATTATGCGAAATCGCAAGTTGTTGACTGTGCAACCGAGTGGAGTAAATTGTATTTGCAACGGCAGAGACAAAGACAACAGCAATGAACCAGGGGCCAGGGAAAGCGTATAAGGGGAGCGACCTAAGGGTCAATTGCCGTCCCCGATGGCTGCCCTAGGGATCGAGCTGCCATCGTCAATGTAGTTTTTTCTTCTCTCCGATTATTTTTAGACTCCCGATGTTGTGTAATTCAAACATTGTGTGCGTTTAAGGGGCTTTGAGTTTTCTATTATATAGATGAATACACTTTCCTTATGGGCTTGAAACTGAGTTATAATCAAGATGACGCTCTGGATGATCATTCAATGCATTTGGATGGCTGTCAAGTCAAAGTTTCAGGTGTTTTTACTCGGCTTGTTGGTCTAGTTAATGAGATATTTTCACTTTAAGTCTAAGATCCCTGGGTTAACTCCATATTGCAGCCTATAAATCGGAATTTAAGGGGGCTAGAGGGCATCTGTTAAGTGAAAAAACGTTTCTTGTTTAGATTTTGATCGCCTAGAAGCGAAATAAATGTTAAGAAGAGGTTTTTTCTTATCAATTTAAGAGATAATTCACCAGAAGTGGGATGTACCAGCAAATTACTCGTGAGGCATCGCTTAGGATCAAAATTATTGTTAAATAACGGTGAGAGATGAATCATTAGAAGTACAGAAAACGATTTTTCTAAGTGGAAAGTACAAACAAACTACTCAAATAGCATCGCTTTAAAGCGAAATAGGAGTAAAATAAATGTAAAGACAACAATTTTTTTTATTAGTTTGAGATTTAAATCATCAGAAGTGGGATGTACAAGCAAATTACTTAGGTAGCAACGCTTACAATCGATATGATATCAAAACACGTTTTTTTTAACAGTTTCAATGACGCTGCTAAAGCACTTTCATCAGAAGTGGGATGTACAAACCATTAACTATAAATAAAAATTATTTAAAAATTTTGTTAATAAACTTTTTAGTGCAAAATGTATTGAGATCAAAGTCTAGTGAATCAACAAGTCCCAGTTGCTGCCAACAATCACAAAAATCTTGTAAAAAGTGTGTAAAAAGTGAAGTTTAATGAAAAACCTCTTGGAATTCTTTTTATCACAGCCTGTCAGACCTACAACAGTTGGAAAAAACTTGTTTAGGGACTGACGACCGCCTGTTAATTGCGGTTG
The DNA here is from genome assembly GCA_035078785.1 of Collessia kirishimana. Lineage (NCBI taxonomy): Eukaryota > Metazoa > Arthropoda > Insecta > Diptera > Drosophilidae > Collessia > Collessia kirishimana. The sequence continues at coordinate 3,238 of JAWNPV010000091.1, forward strand.
GAGCCAGCGGACATATCAAAGCGGTGACACAAACTGTAATTTGGGATTCTGCTGGGGGGCGGGGGACTGCCGAGCTGAGCCGAGCTGAGCTGAGCTGCATCTGCAGTTGGGCTGCCTTTATCTGCCTTGCTTGCCAGCCAAGCGTGGCTCTTATTAATGATTAATTAAAAAAAACTGCATGCTCTGCAGGGCCAGAGCCAGAGCCAGGGGGGGAGCCTCCGCCTATGACATATGTGGCATTTAATTGGGCTGGCAAACAGAGGGGGAGCCGCTGCCGGCAATGCTGCCCTTCCAATGCCACACATTTCACTGCTCTTCACAGCTCTTCACGGCGGCTCGTTCCAGGCTGTCTAACCAGTTGCGCCTGCTGAACGAAACGGCTGGCAATGGAACGCATGGGGCGCTCTCTCTTAGGTCACGCTCTTAGACAGTGCGGCAGGTCCGGAACATGGATCGCTGTGGGTGTCCGTGTCGCCCTTCGTGAGCTGTCGAGCTGCCGTGTGGGTAGCCGGTGCCGAGGAGCTGGGGACGACGACAGCGCCGACGACTATATGGCCACCGCCACCGCCGTCGCTACGGGCCCTGTCAGGCGTTCGAGTTTTTGGCCAACTTGCAGCGCTACGCTGTGCGGCACAGAATCAGTCGTCAGTGTGTCCTAAGCGGATTTGGTCGACAAGTGATTGCGAGAGTGTGAGTCCAAAGAAGTCCAAAGTCAGTGTGAGACACCATAGGAATTGCCGTAACCAAGTAGCCAAAGCCACAGTCAAAAGCATCTTCAACTGCAGCTTCAGGTTGAGTTGGCGTGAATTAAACGCTTTGCCAGGGTCACGTGCAGACTGAGACACAGGGCAGCCCAGCAGGCTGCATGCTCCTCACGAATCCAGCGTGTGTTTGTGATAAAGTGCTTCCCCCTGTCGGTGTGTGCGTGTGTGTGTGCGGTTGACATTCGATTTACTTTCGCCAAGTTGGGCAGTGCAAAAAGCGTAGCATACTTTTTGGCAGCCAGCTAGCTCACCGCATAGCCGCATAGACTCGGGACTCTATTTCCTGTATGTGACCGGGTCGATATTTGCATAAATTAAAAAAAAAAAAACAACGAAAAACAGAACATTAAAAAAGCATAGAACACAGTCAGCATCAGCTGAGACTAGAAGCCAACGAGGACGACGAAGAACGACGCTGGTCGCTTAATGAGTTTTTAATACGCTGCAGTGCACGTGTGTGTGTGAGTGAGTTTGTATAGCTACTGGTAGAAAAAAACAGAAAAAAAGAACACAAAACTAAAAAGCCAAAGCCAGAGCCATTGGATTTGAGCCTGACGCCGCTGTTACTTTATTGAGCCGGCAAAGAGTTCCGAAACTGAAAAAAAAAATCCAAGAACGACGACAACTAATTTGCTCTGTGAGGTGAAGTGTGCGGCAGCAGAAAGTTTGGTAAGTTGCCCAAGAACAACAAATGCACATGTGTAGCGATGAAGATAGATAGATAGATGGACGGAGCTTTTAATTGCCAACACAATGAAGATTTATAGACCTTCAAATTGATAATCATGAAGCTGCCATCTGGCAATGTGTTGCCCTCACGTTTGTTTATTTTAAAATGAAGTTTGCGAGTTTTTTTAAAAAAAAATCTTATTTAAAAAGAAATTTCTCATTTAAGTTTAGCTCCTTAGTTGCCTGTTTAAATATATTTTAAGGCGCTAAAAGTGTTGCCATGGTTTTCTAGACGATTAAACAGCCTGTGATCTGGACATTAGAAAAATAGAATTTTATTTAATATAAAATATAAAAATATTCTGGCTAACAAATTAAAAAATCTATTAGCATTTTTAGAGTATTTTTTGCCAGACTTCCAGATTTATTTAGGGTCTTAAGATAAAGATCTTTTTTAAGAAGCGCGCATTACAGCATAAATTAATTTATCTGCTTTTCTACTCATAAGATCATCTGAAATGTAATGCAATATTTTCATGTTAATCGCCAGGTCTATTCAGGTTGATAAATTCATTATATTGATAAAAATATTTTAAGTGTTTCTCTCCTGAAAAACTAATTTTATTAAAGCACATAATGCATGGAAAAATACTTTTAAAATAAATAATTTGACAGGTATCAATGCTAAAGCTCCTGCACCTACGCTAGAGCAATTAAATCTTATTTAATTAATTCATTTAATAAATTTTTTTTTTATTTTTCAATTTTTAATTGTATCTAATTGTATATATGCATAGCCAGAGCGACTTTATTTTTTAATTTTGACAAGTGTCCACAAGTGGGTAAGGTTAATAGTCGCTACTTAAGAGTAGAGGCAAGGATAAAAGTACTGATAAGTATAGGGATCAGCATTTTCTACTAAAACAAATGTATAATATTAACTGAACTAACAATTTTGAAATTTATAGTAAATATTTTCAATTTATTTATTTATTTTTTCTCCATAAATTCATATAGAAAAAACCTCAGCAATGATAGACTTACAGACTAATTATACTAAATTATTATCTATTAAATCTTAATTGATTTCTATTTATATATTTATTATTAGATATTTCTATATTATTATTATTTCTATATTTATTATTTCTTATGCCCTTAAATGCCTACATCTGACTTCTTTGAATCTCCAGCTCTTAGTTGTCTTGAATTCTTCATCAATAGTAAACCCAAATGGATTTCTTAGAATAATTATTATTAGTATAATAAATTTTTAATTTTTTATTTTGATTTTTTTTATTAATTTTTATTCTTTGATTTTTTAAAAGAACTATTAAGTGTTTAGTATTGTAAATTTCGCGTAGATTTCTTGGTAAGCTTTGACCCTTAAGGTTGAATATTTGTTAAACTTTCTGGGTGACATATTGTTATGCAAACCACATATAAGTTAATTGAATTAGGCGATGAAACTCTTGATTCAAGTGAAAACGTTTTTGTGTTGCCATTTATAATGAAGCCACGAATCAAATCAATTAAAGGCAATAGAAGGCAAACAGATAAATCATCAACTTAAATTAGAATTCTCTAATGGGTTTTGCAACAACCATTTTACTTCCAAATTAATCAGGAATTAAAGTCTTAAAATTTCAAGTAGAAAACTTGATTAAAACCAAGATTTTATTTACTTTATTTACTTAAATAATTTACTAAAACTGTGTTAAGCTGAAGCTGAAATTAATCTAGTAATGAAAGATTCAAGTAAAACTCATAGAAAATATTAGCCAGAAACTAACAATAAAGATTTATAATTTCGATCTGCTATTTTAAAGAGATTTCCTGCTCAGAATTCAGTATGGCAAAAATAGTTTAATAAGCATGTGCAGTCTGTGAACTTGGCAACCCAATAACACATCATTTACACTAAGACTTGCAAGGACAACAGTGTCTGTGTGTGTGTATCCTTGGGCAACACTCACATAGGATTGTCAAATATTTGCCAAATTGCGACTGGAAATTTGGTAAAATGTGCAAACAAATTGGCATTTTGGCATAAAGTAGTGTTTTTGTGAGACAAATCCTGGAAAATCTGGCCAGTGGCAAAGGACTTGCTGCTGCTGCTGCTGCTACTGCAGCACTAAGGACTCGATGTTAATTAGTAGTGACAGGCAAATAAGAAAGCATTTGGCCAATTGTTCAATGCAATATTTAATTATAATGCAGTTGATTAGTTTATTTATGCACAGAGCCATCGAGAGACAGAGGGGAGCCACAGCCGTGTTATGATAAGAAAGGCAAAAGCATATTATGATAGCTGATTGCCTTGGTTAAAACAGTATTAAACAAATAGGGTCAGTGGATTGTGAAAGCCTTGGTTTTAATCAATCTTTTGACCCGAAGACATGAATAAATCTCTGACACAATTTTAATTGCGATTGCAGTTTAAATAACACAAATATCCAATGACAATGATTAACGTCAACAATTTTTGGCGGCTGTCAAATGGCAAACGGATGAAATTATGAAATGATGAGATTTTGATTGGCTGTTTGTTGCTTTTGGCTTAGGGCTTTTTTAAGTGAATCCCCCCCGACCTGACCTTTGAACCCCTGAACAGTGTTTATTGTCGCCCATATCGAATAACCAAAATCCATGTGCGACAAACAATTTCAATTAATTTCGCATTGATATTTGCTTTTGATGCGATGAACAAATATTTAGCTAAGCAAAAACCAAGTTAAATAATAACAAACAAAAGCAAAAATCTGATTTGATTGCGAGTCCTCTGACGAGTTTTAATTAAAACGGCATTATGCGTTGCCTGCAATTAATTTGTTGCCAGCAATTCTGCCAAAATCAAATGCCAAATGAATCATTTTATTTCTCGCTGGCATTTAATTTATTTATTTTTCTATTTTATTTAAAAATTAAGTTTCGTCATTCGCCATTGTCATTATCATTTATGGGTTGAACTGACATAAAAATGCGATTAAGTAAATATGCAAAAAAAATCCACAACTTTTCAGCTATTTTATAACCCCAATTGCATACGTTTTACACGCAGTGTAAGTGTGTGTGTTGCTTAACCAAATAACCAACATTAAAGTTAATTTTAATGTTGTTTGCTTAATGCGTTTTTTATGTGTGTCCTTTTCGGCAAATGCAACGTATCCTCGTACATGATATGCTGCACTAAAAATTCCTTGACAGCCTTTTCACATGCAATTTAAATGCAGCAACAGCAACAACAGCAGCAACAGCAACAACAGCAATTGCATACAATTAAAAATAATTATTATCAATTTACGACGACAACAATTTTCAATTTAAGTTTTATTTCATTTATTAAAAGTGCTCGATGTGGCTTTTGCTGTTGCCATAGTTGTTAATGCTGCTGACAGTTGTCTTGCCTGCCTGCCACACACTGCCACACACACACACACCCTAATGCTTGGCCAACCTGGCTATTTGATTTTGGGTTTTTTCCAGTAGATATTTCAAGTCAGTATCATTGAAAGACCTTGATGTGCATATAGAAGTCTCGATATTCGCATTTTTATGGGCAGGCAGCTCTGCTCGACCACTGACAGTGTCAATGGCATTGGCAATGGCATCATCAATTGTTGCCACTATCTGGGCAGCGTGTTCAATACAACGTCAGGTCAGCCGGGCAACAAAACGAGGAAAAACCTGTCTATCGTATCTATGCAAAGCAATTAAAAGTGCCACAAAGCTGCATTGATTGCCGCTGACCCACCAATGTGGCAGCGATGACCTCGCCGAGCAGAGACCGCATTCGACGTTAACACCGCATTCCCGTACGTGTGCAGCGTAGTTTTATCGTCGTTTTATTTTATTTTTCTCTTTTTTTTTTCTCCGTTTTGTACCCTCACATATCACATAGTCAGCTATAGCTTTTGTGTGACCTGGGATAAAGGGTTTCATAACTTGATACCCGACCCATACAATTGCACAGGTAGAAAGGAAACGAAGGATACAAAATACCGGTATAAAATCTGAATTTATGTTGATAAAATCGTTTTGAGCTTTTGCAGGAATTAATAAAATTGATTACGTTTAAGAACGGGATTTTTCACAGGGCAAAGGGAATTATTTAGGGCGATTATTTTCAGTTAGTTTTGTTCGACTTTTGTTGGTTTTGTTTTAGTTTGGAAAGTATTGAGGAAATTGTCTCTGACTTCTTAAATGACTTGTTTGTCAAGGCGTCAGTTAACGGTTGGTAGAGAATTATAATTCGTTTAAAGTTAACTCTACGAACCAAGTAGTTCTAATCAGCCAGCTGAACACGTTTGTGGCTTTGCTCTGCAAAGTTTCCAATGTACTGAGCTGTCTGTTGTGCTATCGGTTGGGTGTTTACAGTCTACAGTATTTTTTTTGAACTGCTATTTGCTCTGCAGATAATAAATAAATCAAATTTTTACTCCACTTTATTTAATTTGATTTGATTTAACATTTTTTTTATGATTTATTAGAATTTATCGACTTCTTGGTGCTCTAGAAAAATATGTAGATATTTATCAGCTATGCTAAAGACGTATTTAGAAACGACTGAAGACTGTAAGGTAATTCGGTCTCTTTAAATTTATTTTTCCAAGAGTTTTCAATACTTTAAAGCCCCAAGAATCCAGCTGGTTGACTTCATTTCCCATAGCTCTATGTATGTATTCACTAAGTAGGCTCTGTGTCCTTAGTTATGCTGTCTGGAGCCGAAACAGGTAATGAGAAGGGCGTATGAATTTCCAAGTTCTTAAGGAGCACAGGGGGAGCAAAGAATATTTTTATTAGGGACACAATCGAATGGCAAATTGCTATACATTTGTCGCACTCGCCACATACTCAGCATTCATGGCAATGTGGCAGCAGTTTAACTCGCTCATATATCAGCAGCACACAGACACCTACTACTTGCGTCTCTAAGGCCACCAACAAACAGCAGCAGCAGCAACCAGAACACAGGCAGCAATCAACAAGGAAATTACAAACATGTGTAGCATGTCTCAGTGTGTGTGTGTGTGTGTGTGTGCTGCCACGTTTCCGGTTTGCCTTTCTTAAACCCTTGGCAGATCCCGCTCATTTGTCAATACACACGTATTCGCAACATTTCATGCCCATGTGAACCCCAAAAATGTTGCAAGATGTGTACAAGGAATTTGCCCCTAAATACCATGAAAGCGTGCCGTGGGCGTGTCCTTGACGTAGGCGTAGCTGGAGCAGGAGCAGGAGCAGGAGGAGCGGCAAGAGGAGATGCCTGTTAAATGTACTTTAAAAATCACTTAACGTATTTAGGCCTTGATTTCCTAGGCGGGCGCCTTCCATTTTATCTGCTTGCGCCATATTTGCTTTGCATATTTCGTGGGGATTAAAGGTCCTCACAGTCCTCTCGGCTCCACTGACTTGTGTCACATTTATTTACAACGCACACACACATACACACATACACAGAGACACATAGACATGCATATAGAATGTTTATTTATACACACTCTGCCTCGCTCTCTCCATCTATCTCTCTCCGGTATTCTGTGTGTCCTTTCAGCATTTCGCCATTAGTAAACTGATATTAAATTCAATTGAATTTTGTGCGCACATTTTGTCTTGCGTATTTCTCTGCTTTTACATATTACCAAATGAAATTTTTTACATTTTAATGAGCCATCAAAAATTAAAACAAAAAAATAAAACGGAAAACGGAAAAATAATAAACGTGAATGGCAGCCACACAACCACACACACACAGGGACACACAAAGGCACACAAATACCAGGGGGACAGTGGCAGCTGCGACGGGGGAAATATGGCAAAGCCAAAGCCAACAAAGCCCCAAATGCTTAAAGTTAATTTAAATTTAATTAGGATTTTTCTTGGTCATTGTTTTTTTTTTGTGTGAACTGAGAGGGCAGTGGGCGGCGGCACTGCGCCCCAGTGGACCAAATGTAAATGAAAATTGACGCAACGCAAGTTTATTAAAATGCGATTTGCATAAGGATGTAGATCCTGCTGGATGAACAAGGCAATGCCACAAAAGTCAAATGTAAGGCAGGCAAGGCAAGTCAGGCCAATGAATTTAAAAATACGGCAACTCACACACACACAGGCACAGAGGCACCAACTGGTCAAATGAAAAGCTGAGAGGGAAAACGAGCCGGAAAAGTCAACCAAGTGTATTAATTTTCGCCTCTTTTAGCCATTCACGCGCATTTTATTTGCCTTTCAAACTCAATTAAAAGTCCGCAGATCGAAACTCTGGCCAACTGCTGTGGCTACGACTATTAAAAGGTTTTTCCACAGGTAAGCCAGATAGCTTGTCACTTTTGTTAGAAGATCTTCAGGGAAAATACATTTAAAGAAGTTTTATTTGTGGTTTGATAATTTTTATTTGTCTGAGTTGATTGCTTAGACAGATTTTATAATTTGGTTGGTAAATAAATTAGCTACAAATTTGAAAAATATTTGTTTTTGTATATTTTAGATAGTAAATGAAAAATCTTAAACATTTTTATATATCATAAATTGCAACGCTTCAATAGGTTCAATGCAGCGTTGCCAGATAACACTCTTCTACAATACAAAGTTGCCATATAATATTTAACTTACATAGAGATGACAATTTCAACATCGTGAAAGCCAAAAAAGCCGCATTAATTAATTAATTAATTATTTTTTATTTGTTATTTATATTTATTTTAGTTGTGAAATAAATAAATTTATAAGAAAGTGCTTGTAAAATTTTTTTAAAAGGTCACGTAATAAGGCAAAAATATTAATAAGGATAAAAAAAGAAAATCTAATTGATTTATCAGATAAAAATAAAATAATAATAAAATAATTCAAAACAATAATTTTTGTTAAAAATTTACATTTTCTTTTGTAAAAAAAAATAAAGAAAAATTAAATAAAATTATTAACACATATATTATTTTTTTTAATATTTTATAAATTAAATTCAAAACATATTTGCTTCTTAAATTTTTTTTAATGTTATAGTTTTAAAAAATATATTTTTTAGCTTAAATGCGCCGTCGCCAATTGTTATTCGATTCAAATATTTTTTATTTTTTGTGTAAAATAAATTAATTCTTTAGAAAAGTGTAATAAGGCAAAGATATTACAGGAAAGAAAAACACTAACCTTACTAGCTATTTGAGCAAATTGATTTTTTAAAGGCAAATAAGAGATAAAATAAAATAAATATTTAAAACAATATTTTTTGCTTCAAAATTACGATTTCTTTTGTTAAAAAATAATTAAAAAATAACAATATATTAGTTTCTTATTAATAATTTTTTAATAGTGTAGTTTTAGGAAATATATTTTTTAGTGGATTTAAATCCACAGACCTGAAAAGCAGACTTCCAAACTGGTCCATGGAATGGCTTTCTATAGTTTTATCTTGCTTATCACAGGGACTCTGCTTATCCTGGTAGACAGCAGCTTCTTTAAATCAGAATCGTCTACTTTATTGTGTCTTCTAAAGTTCAGTTTGCCATTTTAGATATTTTTAATACCTTGTCCTGAGCTACTTTCTGTCATTTGACCCTATAAACTGGTCGATTTCATTGCTTCTACAGCTGTTGGGACTCTTGATCGAACAGTTTCAATGGCCTGAAGTAAAACTTATTTCAACCATTCGCATTGCCAGCATTGTCTTTGGTAGCAGGCGGCAATAAATTAGCTGCCAAATACTTTGATTACTTAATCAGCGCGCAAGACTAAGCAGGGTTTGGCCTGGCGGCAGATGAAACAAAACGAGCGTTAAAACGAGCTTTAAATGTGCCCCAGAGTCAGCACGCGCACACACACAAACACACACACACAGCCATAGTGTGAGGTTGGCGAGGGCAAGTGAGGTTGCAAGGTTGCCGACTTAGCAAAGTGCAGGCGAAAGGCAACTGCAGCGAGCAGCAAATTTAATTGAAATTGAAAGCACTTTAGTGTCCTTTGCCTTGCCCTGTCGACTTGGCCCGACTTGGCTGGCACGCTGGGGCCGTGGCCGTCGGCGTTCGCCTTCGCATCCTGGTCCGGGCGGCTGCTGTTGCATGCAACTAATTTGTGCCACTAATGAATTTATTTGCCACTTGTATGCTGGCAACGTGGGCGTGTGATAAAAACCGTACAGAATGCATCCCAGTGCAGTGAGAATAAAGCAAAATAAATGAAACTAATATAAAAATGGCGCAGTTGGAAGGGCGACACACTTTACAGGATGCGGCGCCAGGCGAACGTCGGCAATCGTTGGGGCAAAGCGCACTGAAATGCCTTCAATTTCAATGGCTTCTTATAGCTTCAAGGCTTCAGCCAGGCAGCACAGGCAGCTCAGTCAGACCAGTTCTAGCCAAAGCGACGACATTTCAGGGCAGAGACGTGGGAGCCGCACCAACAGCACACAGCGACAAAAGCAAACGGATTCGTTTGAAAATTAATTTTCCATTTCACAAGAAAAAGGAGTGTGCGTATACGTTCACCTCCACCTCTCCAGCTCCACCTCTGGCCCTAACTGTTGACTACCGCCTCCTGCCTGCTGCCTGCTGCATGTGTCGGTAGTGTAGAGCCCGCGTCGAATTACAATTTATTGGCTGCTAAGTGGCTGCCAGCTCAAGCCTTTTACACTTTTCATTATACGCTTTCCTCGAACGCCAGGTCATTATGGGCGCCTCGAAAGGTTTGTTTAAAGCGTTTCAACTGCTTTGTAGTACAAATGGCCATAAATTTGTTGTTCTAGGTGGTCATGGAATTCCCTAATAAATCATTATGAATTGGATAAACTAAAGAAATCCGTTTGGTTTCGAAATTTTTTTAAATTTTTATGGATTATGGTTTTTGGTAATATAATTCATCTTGGCTGATCCAAGCGTTGCAGGTTTCTGTGTTAATAGTATCGTAGATTGCTAGTAGAGTCGTCAATCAGGCAGTAGGTAGCTTGGCCACTTCATGGGTCTGCCTAGCAGGTAACTCAAAGTCATTTAAATCCCTATCTTAGCAGCTCTTCATACTCTACAGTCTTTTATTTAATTTAGAGATTAATTAATCCGTTTTATACCTTCTTAAAAAAAAACATTTTAAAAGAGTTTCTTCTGCTACAGATGACCTAAGAATTTCTAGAAAATATTTTATAAGTTATATTTTTTATTTTATTTTAAAGACCAGAATTTAAAGAACAGAACTCGCTTATAATAAATGAGTTAACATGTGACAGCTCTGGCTACAGAGGTTTTTGGCAAAATATATATATTTCATTAAGGTTTTTAATATGTTTGGAAATAAATTTCTAATATTTTTAGAAATTATATACACGAATGTAGCAAGCATAAAGCGGTAGAAACTCACAAGCCAGCTGACAAATTACAAATCGAAATAAACGTACTTAAGAGTTGGTTGTTTGATTAAAGCTGATATTGTTTGTGATCCAGATAAAGTATTGGAGAATACAATTCTATATTTTTCATTATTTTTTATTTATTACAGATTTTGATAAAAATTTCTTTACATTGGACAGCAATCACCGACCTGCGTATCACAAAAATAGTTTATAAAAAAGTCTTAAATCATTGCTTTGTCCATAGAGTATATAAAACAATCTTATGGCTAAGATTTCCTGTTTTTTTTCTTGTAACTTTTGCCGACACCTGCTAAAGAGAAGCCAAATACTTGGGCAACAGCAGCATCCTCTGCAGTCTAAGTGGCAGCCACAAAACATGGAAACCAAACTGCGTTTTGTTTGTTGCATAATTGAAAGCTGAAAAACTGCAAGCTCAGCTATGTAGGAAATGGAAAAAATGGAAAAAATAAGAAGTAGCAAGAGGAAGGCGAAATTTCCTTTCAGGGCACGTTTACCAATGACCAGAACACACACTCTCGCATGATTCATGAAATGTGCAAACAGAGTTGGCAGGATTGTGTGGTGGTTCTGGCTCTGCTTTCGATTACGTGGATGCCATTTGAATGGAGTTTGGCGCGGAGAATCTAGTGGCAGCAGCATGAACCGTAATTAGGCTGCTGCTGCTGCATTTTTTTACCACCAAAAATTGTTGCATCAGCGATGGCAACACTGGTGAGAGGGAGAGTCGGGCTCGTAACAGTTGTGTAGCTGCATGTAGACAGGCACAATAAGTTCTTTTTATTACTGTGTAAGGCTCGAAAGCCAGCGGCAGGCAATTCATATTTGACTGGCACTCGGCATGGGCACAACAGGACGCGCCATACAAAATAAAGGACTATGAACTGGGCCTGATACGGGTCCTGGGAGCCAGGCAAGCAGCTCGTTGTTTTTTGCAATTTCCATGAGTGGCACTTGGACAAAATATACTATTTATTTCGCTACTCTCGACACACGGAGCACCGAAACTATACGACGCAGAGTGGCCCAAATGAACCACACATGGCAACCTGAACTGGCCCGAGACAAGCCGAGCCAACCTGGGCCAACCTGGGCCAACCCGGGCCACTGATGATGGCCAAGTTTTGCGTATGAAAATAAAACACATTCAGCTGTAGAGCATTGTTGAAGCCGTCGTTGTTGCTGTTGTTGGTGTTGCTGTTGTTGGTGTTGCACTTCTAACGTTACGTAAAAGCTCGTTGAGTGAAAAACGTCGAGTTAAGTATGTGTGTTTTAAAAAGCGATATGCAGCACAGACACAGTCCTGGGCCCACACATCTCACACGGCTCACACAGCTTCTCGAGTGGCACTCAGCGTGCCCAGCACGAGGTGCAGGCGTGGGCGTGGGCGAGCCGGCTGCTGCCAGAGTATGGGCAACTACTTGTGCATTTTACCTGTATCCTTACTCCACCCCGCACCCGCTTAGCCATCCCCCTCCAACAAAAAAAAAAAAAAAGCGGAAAGTATGCCGTGTAGCCAAGTGCATATGTATGCAGGCCAGCGATGTGTTTGTTTCCATGTATTTGGTTAGTTTTTGTGTTTCGCTCTCCCTGGCTGGGCTTTGTGTGTTGTTTTTAGTTTTAATGAAATGTAAATGTTTAGTTGAACACACAGTGTCTAAGGTGGCATCGTGGCTAAGTATGTGTACCCGGTAGGCCTTCCATCCTTTGTACCTTGATGGAAGCTGGTCTAATAGAACAAAAAAGCAGCCAGCGAGCGAGCAGTAGCAGCTTGGAACCACCCAACTACGTTTCATTTCATGCAAATGGTTATTAATATCTCGAGCTTGGAATTTTTGAATACAAGGAAACCTCAAGGCTTTGACACTCATCATTGTTCTGTATCATTTTACTGCAAATTGCGGGCTGTGTTGTGCAATCAATTTAAATGGCTACGATTTACAAAGAAGAACGTTTAATAGAGCTACAAAGCAGCATTTTTGATTTTATAAAGAAATATATTATTACTTGGACAGGTGAGGTTTTTAGATGGAAATAAAATCTAAACAATTAAACTCTTCTTAGAAAAAATCTCTGACTATTTGAATGAAATTAAATTTATCAAATGTTTAATTAGAAAAATTTTACAGACGTAGATAATATTTAGTAAAAGCAAGATGAAGATATAAATATGAATTGATTTATTACAGAATTTAATTACAATGAATGGTGGAAAGCTGAGTTCACTACTATATTTAACACAAATTAATAAAGAATCTACGGTCTTAGCCGCCTGGATGCCAAGTTCGTAGCTCTGTAAGTTAACATATGTTGTTAGTTTCGCCATTGACATATTACACATGACGAAGCTACAAGTTGATGGACTTTTAACTAAGATATCTCCCTTGCTGAGACAGTAATATAAGGTTGAGACCGATGTATGGCGGCTCTTGGTTGACTGATGGAAAACAGAGTAACGCAGCCTGTGCTCTGTTCGAATCTGCTTGATTACTAGTGAGAGCATAAAGCAATCGATCGCCGTTATAATTTTGTTTTCTTCAGCTTTTGTCACTTAACCGATTGCGACGCTTTCGACTTCGTGGAGTCTTCAGTGGCCTTGGCGCTTGGTCGGCTTTAATCAGTTCTTTAAGGCCCAATGACCGATCAGGTGGATGCTGTTAACTTGTTTTTATGCTTTTGTGATAGAAAAATGATCTTAAAACTTTTATTTTCCTTTTTTTGAAGCGAAAACACAGATTTAATGGGTTTTAGAGTCGAGTATTCAGCTGGTTATTTACCTTGTTGGTTGGTCTCTTGTCTCTTTGGATTGTTGTAAGTAGACTGAGAAGCTTCTCTGCACTGAGGACTTGTCTTAGTATTCCGGCTTCTGCGATTTACAACAGATTCACGAAAAAGCTTGGTAGATTTGCAAAGATCTTTGTGTTTAGAAGAAGCATCCCTACGGTTTAAGGCTTGCTACTGGGCTATAATACTTTAATAATAATTTTAAGTGTTTAAATTAATATAAAAACAAATTTCTAAGACTTTAAAGCTTTAATTTAGCTATTTTCTTTAAAGAACTTATCCAAACGGTCTATATTCTTTGCGAAATTTAAGCAAATTAAGTTTTACACAATATTTTCTTAATTGAAATTACGTAAGCAATGAACAGCCAAGAAATATTCCATTCAAAAGTATCAATTTACAAACGTTTTTTTAACTTAAAGTCCCGAATGTCTTTGGCTGTTTGTGTGGCAACTTACATTGCCATTGTGACTGACTCTGGCTAATGCATTCTGAGCAAAATCTTTTTAACAAAACATTTACTTAATGTTTTACTTACATCCATATACACTTACTCGCTTACACTTTGGTTTTTTTGTTATTTTTTTTTTTTTTTTTTGTATTTTTGTGTGCTTTTTGCTGGGAGAAAATTCATTACATTTATGAGAATTGTTTGGGATTTGTGCACGCAAGCAGGATACAATTTCAATTTCAATAAGCCAAAGTGTGTGTTTTGTGGTCTGCACTGAATATTTATTAAAAACTGTGCAAAAACTAACAGCAGGGGGCGTGGCAGGGGCCGGGGCAGTGGTCAGCAGCCAGCCCAATCAAATGGATTTGGTTTCATAATAAAACGAACGTTTTAGCTCAGCCCAGCCCGGCCCAAGCCCCTCATTGAATCGAGAAGCCAAACAAACAAATACCAACTCTGGACAATTTGTATACATTGGATGAATGTTGTATGTGTGTGTGATTGTGTGGCAGGATGGAGAGAGGAGCTGGCATAACTGCTTTAACACGCTTGTCAACGCCAACTCCAAACGACCCCGTCGAGTGCAACAAAACGGTATTTCCTTTTAGCTCTTTGGGCGCCCGGCCCATCTTGTTCGCATTTTCCGGCGGATTTTATTTACAAGCCGCGCCACAGAGCGGCAAAACAAATTGAAAATGCACAGCAGCCACCAGCAGCCAGCTGTTGTTGCTGCAGCAACATCAATGGGAATTATAGTGGCTGTACAAACGGTGACAACTTGGCTGACCGATGGTGCATTTGTTTGCCTCTGTGCGGCATTGTTGTCAAATTTATTAAGTTACTCATACGCCGCGGCTGTCCGCCACCCCACTCTGATATATTCCCGACGCCATTTCAACCGCAAACAAGTGCCAACTGAGAAGCTGCCCGAGCACGAACCCAGGGCTCGCAGCGAGGGATGCGGCCGGGGTCGTGGGTCGGCATCAGCACTCCCGCATGTTTGGCATATCAATGTTGTTTTCGTTTGTCAAAATGACAAATCCAAATGAAAACGAAACGAAACGAAACGAACGTAACGAAAAATTCCTTTAGCTGACAGAGACATGACCACGGTCCTGGCAATAGGGATCGGCCAGCCCCATGGGTTCATCGCCTACACATGCACAGTGGTTTCAGGTCTAGATAATATTTAAATTAATTTCTGTAAATGATTTTTATAAAGACTTTGTAGCTTCATTGGTAAGTACTTTAGTTTCTTGCTTGTTTTTTAATCTTAATTTTTAATTTGTTAATTTTAGAGACCATTAAGTGATTTTTATGATAAAAGCGACACCCCTACCGCGGAATCTCCTATTAGTTTGCCCAGTTTATAAAAATGTTACTCTTGGTAGATAGCTTTCTGCCTTAAATATAATTTTTTTTCACATAGAGGCTACTTGATAAGCTTGGCTTACTAAAAACTTTGCAACTGTCCTTTGGCCTCATTTAAATGCAAAGAGTTTGCGTTCCACTGTGCGCTACACTTACATAAGACGTGTGATTATGCAAGCATTTGTAACTTATACGTTCGCCATTCCCATTCGCAGTCATTCAGACAGCTGGACAGTAGGACATGCGGACTAAATGTCTAGCCAGACCAAGCCAGGCTAGTCCAGGCCAGGCGGGTCCTGTCCGCCATTCGATAAGGAAACAAGAAGCCAGCTGAGCTCCCTCTAAGTAGATCTCATTTCCCGTAACACACTTGGCTGCCATTTCGGTTGGCTGTATGACATTATGGCCGCCATCCATGGTACCGTTAATAAACAGCAGACATTTGCCAATTGGAGGTTTTCAAGCCGCCCGAACACACAATTGTGTCTCCTGACTGTGTCCTTTTATCTGTATCTACAGATCTGTCTGTGGCTGTGCGTGGCGTATGTTGGCTTCCTCTCGTCATCAGTGTTACTGTTGGTGATAAATATCCGCCTAAATAGTATGCCCAGCCAGCTTGGCCCAAAGGGCGGCCTAAGGCCAAAATCTGTCTTAATATGGTCTTTACTCGAAGCTGTTGCTATTCATCTGTGTGTGTGTGAACGTGTGTGTGTGTGTGTGTGTGTGCGTGGGGTTAGTTGCCATTTGTCTGTGTTTGTGGGATTTATGTTTCGGCCAAGTTGTAAGCGCCAATGTTTTTTATACGCAGCTTAAAGATGTCCTAAGTACGGTCCGTGCACTTTGCTCTCTTGTGCCAGTTTTTCTTTCTTATTCTCCAGCTCCAGCTGCCAGACATTTACTGTTGCTGTTGTTGCTGCTATTGTTGTTGTTGCTGCTTTGCTTGCTTGCCGCACTTGAAGTTTTTCTTCCGGCCACGCTTCAGGCTATTCAACTTGGCTGCTGCGCCTTCGTCTTCGTCTTGCCATTCTGTTGTTCTTGGCAACTGTTTTATTTGTGTTTTATGGTCAGTTCTAATGTCCTGTTGTTGTTAGTGGGTGGGTGTGTGTGTGTGTGTGTGGGTGGGTGAGTGTGTGCGTGTGCAAGTACTTAGTGTTAATAAACTTTTATAAATATTCTCTTTGACACTTTTAGCACGAAATAAAACTGACAAAATAAATCTGATTAATCATTGCACTTTGTTCTCTGTAATGGCATTTTCTTTTGTATTTTTATTGCTGCCACCAACTTTTACCTATCACAGTGGAGCACAGTGGAGCCTCCCCATAGACGGCAGGTGGGTGGCCATAAGTGTGCGTGACCTGCGGCGGTTTGTGTGTCGAGTGTTTGGTTTAATATTGCCGGCAAGTGTTTGACAATCGTGTTTACCTTAACTCAACTCAACTCAACTCATATTTGTTGTAGTTTCAATTGAATGAAGAAATTGCCAAAGCAGACGGCTGGAGAACCGATAACGGATGATTAATTTCCGATAGTTTTAATGTGAAAGTGATTGATAGTTGGTTGCCTTAGCCAAGCTTACTTTGCGTTCGCTTGGTTGATGAGATTACTTGAGTGACTTAGATGCCTGCAGATAGACCTGAATCGAATCAAAACTCATATTTATTGCCTTCCTTCTGCCCTCGTATTCTTGCAGTTGCAGTTGCTGGCATGGAAACAATTAGAAAAACTCGTAAACTTTCATCAGCAAGCAGTCATTGTGTTGCAGTTTGTATTATGTCGATTAGAAAACATTGCATGCGGTGCATTGTGTTCACCAGTCAGTTATCATTGCACAAGGGACTCGGCTGAGGGCGTTTATTACATCGTATAGATATTGTGGGCCAGCTGGGTTGGCCTGTGTTGCCAACAACAATGCCAACAAGTTAACTCACAATATTTGATAAGCCAAAAACAAAATGCACGAAGAGCTGAGCTCGGTCCGGCAACGCACTCATCAAATCCAATGAAAAAATCAAAGTGCCTCTGAGGCCAATTGGCGTTGCATCCGCACTGTCTGACCCCTGCCGCCTGTCCACTGTCCTCGGCGTTCAAAGCCTAGTGCTAGGCTAGGCAAATACAATTTTGAACGCATCACAACACGCAAACACAATCACCGATGGGAGGGTGGTGGAGGTCGTGGTGGCCAGGCAAATGGAGTGTTGGAGCTGCACTTGGCGTGGCGGGCACTCTGTATGCGACTGGTCAACAGACGTCTGTCCGGACATTGATATGCGCAAAGTTTTTTTGGTTTCTTGTTTTTCCCTCGTGTTTTGTTCTTTTTTTTTCTTTTTTCTGGCGTGTTGTTGTCCTTGTCGTTGGCTGGGGTGGCCACGCGAAGAGGTCACACTTAATTTCCGCTTGAAGTTCGCACAATGCCATACAGCGGCAGCAAGCAAACGTAGCATACTTTTTGGTGCTGCCTCTGTTGTTGTTGATGCAGCAGCCTCCGACTCGGCCTCCACCTCGACACTGTCAGTCTCCCTCTGAACTTTCAGCTTCCGCTTTTCATTCAACATTTTTGGGCCTCAGTGCCAATTCTTATTGTTGTTGTTGTTGTTGCTTGCAACATCTGTTGATTATTTGTGCTCTGCTTTTGTGTGTTGTTTTTTTCCTTGCACTTCACTTTACAGAACGTTTGTATGTGTGGTTTGTTTACTGCACTCACACCAATACACGCACACGCATACACACTGATGGACAAGGTGGCTAAAAAGTTTTTGTGTTTGTCCATGTGCCGCTCGACTTTTTTCCCTTTACACACACAAACAGCCATGCACAGCCACACACGCACACACATGTCAGTGGCAAAATTGATTATGAAATGATTTATTGGCCTCAAAAACGGCTTCAATATTGATTAAAGTTTCTGCCATAAACCGACTGCCTCGTTCTTCATTCAATGTTTTTTGTTGTGTGTTCATTTCCTGTGCGATGGCCTCGCTGCATAGTCGCTGGCAGTCGCTGGCAGTAGCTGGCAGTTCAATTTTTTCATGGATTTTTATTATCGCTTCGCTCTGGCCTGGGCTATTGGCCATTTAAATGCATTTTTCGGTTGCCTACAAAAAATACCCGCGCTGTTATTTTTGACAATTTCTAGTTATTTATGAAAAAAGAAAGAAAAACGAGTCAAACATATTCAATAAACAAATAAAAACAAAATCCAATTGCATTTGATGTGTTTTTTTTTTCAATTGCCAGCAATGTGGGTTAGCGAAACAAATGCAAATTTCTATCAAAATAAATATAAAGTTATTTATCTATGTGAGTGTGGCTGTGCCTGTGTGTGTTTTGTTTTTTTTTTCTGAATGACATTTTATACATTTATTTATGCGCCTTTGTAGGGTATTAAATTTTTATTGAAATATTCAGGTATTTTGAGTGCTTCGACCCTTTTTTCCCAAAAGCTTGTGGATTAACCTGGTTTTGTTAGCAGAATTCCTGAAAGCGTTAATCGATGTGGCCTAAACGCTAAGCCAGTTTGTGTGTCCTTTGTTACTGGGCTTACAATTTGTCCTTCTTTGACTGACCAGCAAAAAGAAATCAAATATTTTTGACTGTTCAAAGGAAATTCTTTGAATAATTCAATCAGCCTGTAGCAATAAAATATTTTTTGACTATTCTTACTTGAGATACTTGATGATGCCAAGCCATTTCCCTTAGGATACCCTAAAAATGATAAGAATTACTCTACACACGACTTAAATTGTAAGTTTCTTCTATAAAAATTTTAAGCAGAGAAGCACAAAAGAATTTTCCTGTTCAACCTGAAAAATGCAACTCAAGTGTTTCAGTTGGGAAAACCTTTCTGCTTCAGAGTATTCAAGTTGCGCTCTGATGAACTCCGCTTTGGTGACTCGTTTTTTGGGTCGCATTTAATTTCAATTTCTTTCTATTTTGTACAACATTTTTATATTATTTCATATGGAATTTCGTCTATTTTTTTGCTTTCGCTTTGTGTATTTTTTTCGCTGTCAGCAGTTGTCAACACAGTAAGGTGCCCAGCACCGCACTGGGCAGGTGTATGATGTGTCGTGTCCTTGCTGTCCACCTGCTGGCTGTGGGTGTGGATGGCCATGGTGGTGTCCAGCAAGTTGTCACAACAGTTTTGTGCACCGCATTTGAAGCGTTAAATCATTCATGTTGATTTAATTATTTTACCTTGTTGATTTAATCATTTTTTATTTGATTTATTTATTTATTTACACATTTGCACGTTTGAAGCGGCGGCTTAATGTTGTTATTATTTCGTGTGGCGCTATAAGTGACATCATCAATCAATCAATCAATCACAATCACAGAGACAGCCGTGACAGCAGCAATGCACTGGACACTAAAAAATTGAATGCAAAGCCATCATAGATGCCGCCATCGTTGGTAATGAACATTTGCATAATAAATTCTCCACTGAGTGCAATTCGATTGCATTTAAATTAAAATTAAAATTACATTTAAATGAGTTTCGATCCAGGCAAATGCAATACTATTGAGTGTTGCAACCGCATTAAGACTGAATTAATAAATTACTTTCGATATATTAAAACTAAGAGATGCAGTTGCTAATTATCGATTATAAGTCAAGGTGTCATGCTCGATTAATTTAAAGAAGTTGCTCCTATCAATTTTGTTTTATTTTATCTGACAGCTTGATTTGGTTATATAAATATAAATATATTAAGCGAGCTCTTGGGACAGCGCTGCTGTTAATCAAGAGATTGTCAGACTTCCTCAGTCTATTGGCAACGTTTACAGACATTTTTTGGACTTTCTGACTCTTAAATGTTAACTGAATTATTTACAGAAATTTAGAATTTTAAATTTTATTAATTTGTTGTAGTAATTTTTTAGTATTTTAATTAACTCAGAATCGATCTGCTAAGGAAGTTAAAGCTTTTGGACTTGTTCTATTAGGAAGGCTTAGTTGTCTTAATAACATATTATTGTGTTTGCATTTAGAACATTTTCTAGCTGAATAAATCCGCTTCGATTATTATAATGAAAAAAAAAAAAACAACAAAATTGCACACTTGATCCATCGCTCTGTTGTTTATTAAATTGATGTCAAAATCTTTCCAAGTTTTATTTTAAAATTTTTCGAAAACATTTTGTTTAACTACAATTGAATAAAATTCAAGTGCTTACTGGTGAGTTTAAAATCTGATTGAGTTTTTTCGGTTCAATAATTTCATTTTTCCTACCTTAAACTGACTAAAAAACTAACTCAACACAATTTGTTCCGCTTTGCTGTTCTCCTGGCTGTGCCCGCCACTTGCTCTCTACTTACAGCCAACTGCAGTAGTTGGGAAAAGTTTTTCTTTTTTTTTTCTGTGGCAAGCGCCGAAAAATAAAATTGAATATTCTCGACAATGGAAGGGGAGGCAGAGAGGACTACAGTGAAGTTTGCCCATAAAAGTATGCTTTGGATAATGCCGAAATTGTGCCGGCTGATTAAAAGTGCAAGGCGTGAAAGTGCAGCGCACAATAAATTTAAATGATTTCGCTCATGCAAAACCGAATGGCACTCGGCTGCCCCCCTCTTTCGAGCTCCTGTTGTTGGTGGGCCGTTGCCGCGAGAGCTTTTTGAATTTATTATTATGATTTGAAAGTGCATAAACCACTCGAGGGCGATTTGCAGCGCATTTTGCTGCATAATTGGCACAATCAGCCAAAGGCGTTGGCAATGGCATCAGACTTGAGACTTACGTAAAGCTTCACTGCTTTTTCTTCTTCCACTTCCACTTGGCACAATCGCCCTGCACCTCAGTGTATTTCTTGTTCTGCTTTCATTTATTTAGCGCCCGCCAAAAAGTTGGTCGAAGCCATAACGAGAAGTGTTTGGGTCCTGAGTTAAGTCGAGTCCTTCTATACTTAAGGGTGTTTGCTGCTTGTGTTGATTTTTCAACGTTTTAATTAAGTGACAGCCATGGCAGGCAGGCAGGGCAACAAGTGCCTGGACAGGATTGTCATCAGCTCAGACGTGTATTAAAGTGATAAGGATAATGTAGATGGTGATGGTGATGGTGATGGCGATGATGATGTTGTTGGCTGGCATCGGGACTGCGACTCAAGTCAACAAACAAATCGCTGGCAAAATAAACAGCCAGAGCAGCACTAAAGTCGGTGTGGAGTCTTGGCTCCGCAGAGACCCCCACACACACGGTGGGCAAACAGACAGACAAATAGACAGACAGTGATTGAAAGAAGTCTGCACACGTGCCAGGTGGCCATCATCGTCTGAGCCGCTCATTAAAATGCAACTGTGTGTGCCCGCCAATGGCCAAAGGAATAGTGCAATAAAAAAGCAACGTGGAAATACATTTCGCTTTTTATGCAAATGCATAAAAAATACAACGAGAAGCCAAATAAACGGAACGGCAAGCGAAAACAAAACCCAAACAAAACCCAAGCAAAACAACAGGAAAAAAAAAGGAAAAATGGAGCATGGAGAGCATATCAAAAATCCATGTTACGCCCGCTCTCCTGCCTGCCCGCCTGCCAGCCCGCCTGGCGGAATGGAAATTGCAGGAGCTGCGCATGTTTTTCTATTCCGACCGCAGAGCGCAAAAAATAATAAAAACATTTCACCTGAAACAACACAATCGGTATAAAAATATTCACCCAAATTTAAGGCCACGATTTCATTCTCGAGCTTTAAGTTTCCTTTCAAATTTCCCTGCCGGTGGGTTACTCACAGCTCGATTTTGCGTATACGCCATGTCCGCTAATTATCGAAGGGCCCGTTGGCGGTTTGAGGCTCCTTTGCCAATGGAACAAAGGAGCAGATGGAGAGCAGAGGGAGAGGAGACTGGGATGGAGGTGTCAGCAAATAATTAGCTTTTGTTTTTGGCAGCGAGAAAATCCATCCGAGAAAAAGGCAGCTCAAAGCCAAACAACAATAGAAATGTTTTGTGTTTTACTCGTGTTTTCCATTTTTTTTTATGTTAGTTTCAAATTTCCCCCGCGGAGAGGGAAGCCTTGGAGTTAAAGAGCTTGATGAAGCCATAACCAGTAACTTAAATTGTAAAGATTTTGCACAAAAGTCTGAGATTTTGGTGGTTTTAATCAACATGATTAGATCATTATGTTCGAGTTTAATACTTGGGCAGCCTATATTTGACTGAAGATGCTTTTTTCAATTTAATTATGAATATTTTTATAATAGTTATCTAGGTCTGTCAGCTGGCGTAGGAAATAATTTATTAAAATGAGAGAAAAATAAAATTTTTAAGCCGCCTTTTCAACTGTTTAGCTGCAACCTCCATGTATAAAGAGAATTTATAAGGCTACATCATTAAAATAAATTCAAGTTAATTACTTAAACACAATATTTATACACCAGATTATTAAAACTTCAATGCACCTCAAGGTGCTGACTATTATGAAACGAAATTATGGCAAATTTCTAGCTAAAAATATTGTTTATTTTTTTGCTTTTTACCAGAATTTTACCTGAATAAAATCTATTAATTTTAATGAATAAAACGCTTGCTTTGCCTGTTATTCTTAAACCAATCGAGCCAAACAGCTTGTGCCAAGGGGCAACCTATTAAAATGTCTAATTTTAATTTCAAAGGAGGCACTGGAGAGGTAAAATATGATTTGAGTAAACGCATTCGATTACTTTTGCTTTGGCATTCATCTTGGTCGTCCTTTGTCTCTAGGCTAATCAGCGAGAGCAGCTGGAAATCGGTAAAACGCTCTGAGCTGTCTGCTGTCTGTTGGGTCAGACAAACATCAATAAATTAGAAAATGAATAAATAAATAAGCTGTGTGGGCATGCCAGACTGACGAATAAACACAGACACAAAACGGTAGCAAACTAGTGGTAGCTGAGGTTCACAGGGGGGGGCGGTAAAATAAATCACCAACATAAATCTTTGGGACGCAGTTGCTGCGAGTAGAGCAAGGCAGAGCCAAAGCTCTGGGCCAGAGCAGATGCCGGCACCCTTGGCACATTTTTCTACTTGGCATAAATATCCAACTATAAATATATTTATGCATGCATGACATAAGTTTGTCCTGCATGAGCATAGCAGGATGGATGATCTGCGCTTTAGCCAACTAGGAAGCCCCCAAACAAATGCCAACCAACAAAGCTGCCAGGCTGACAAGCTGGCAGGCAACCGCATCACCACAGTCAATAGACGACAACGATGTATTGAGATTTTGAGATTTCCCACCCAGGGCAATGCATTGGGACTGGGGTTTGGTCTGCATTGGGGGTTCAGGGTTGAGGACAAATCGCATTAATTTCACAAATTTGACTGGCAAAAGTTTGCTGCAGAGTAAGGAGAGCGCACTTCAAGTTAAACGCCACTTAAAGACAAAGGATACACTTGAAGTGATTTCAACAGGGAGCAGAAGCTGAAGCATCAACAGAAACAGGAGCAGGCACAGGCACAGGCACAGGAACAGAAACAGGACAAGCGAAAGCAGTAGGCTGGTTGGTGGCAGCTTCAAGTGGTTCTTATGCTTGTTGCTGGCACTGTTGTCTTTGTTGTTCTTGTTGTTTTTGTCCTTCTTGTTGGGGTGTAAGTGACGCCAAAAGTTTGCATTTAAGCGCTGGCAGAGTTAAGTAACTCTTTGATAAAGATGGAGACGTGACAATGAATCTTTTCCAACAATATGCTTATGGAAGTTTCGCTGAAAATCATGGAGCCACTGATGGCGACGATGGCAGAAAAAAATTAATTTTGCTTTATGTCATGCGTGTATCATGTGTTGTATGTTTTAAAAGCTTTTCCAGGAAAAGCTAAAAATTGTATTTAGGCAAGAAGCACGGCTGTCAAGCGAATCAGCAGCAGAAAAGATTTTCGCTGCCTTTATTTTTATTGTTTTTTAAGTGGTTTTTCTGAGAATCATTTTTATCTAAAAAATATTTACTTGAGCTGTTTACCTTTAATCTCAGTACCTTCTGGGCTTCCAGTCATCTAAATTTCTTAAATTATTAATGATCTTCAATGGAGTCTTGCCAGCCCAGTTTCCCTGGTTGAGAAGAACTCAGTTTCACTTTCTATATTTGTATTATTTCCTGTTGATTTCAGCTGGTGAATCATTTAAATACGAATTCGTCTCGGTTGATAAGTCTGTGATTGCTGGCATTCATTAAGCGGCAAGTAGCAGGCACACAAAATTAAACAAATTAATCATACGCACCGTAGCCGGCTGGCATCCAGCTGTGGCTGTGGGTGGTGGTGGGCGGTAGTGGCTAAAGACATAAGCAGCCAATGGCTGCCACTTGACTGCACAGTAAATTTATATATTTTCCACAGCCACTCGTTGAGTATGCACTCAATTGGAATTTATGTGATTTGTGTGCTCGAGGACCTGTTTGGGTTATCAACAACACGGCAGGCCCAGGCCCAGGCTCAGGCCTGGCCAGACCGATTCACAGGTTCAGGTTGGAGCTACCCCGTGACTTTGGACATTTGGCCTATTCGTATCCCGCTGGCTGGCAATTTTAGGTCTTTTAATTAGCTGTAGAGTGTGCGTGTGTGAATTGGAAAGATTTTTTTTGGCCACTTTAATATTGTCATCATCATCATCATCATTGTCGTTGTAATAATTGAAATAAAGCAGCAGTTGTAGCTGAGAGCCAACAGTATTCACCAGCCTTTCAGCTGGCGGACTGTGACAAGGCGTGACCTAAACTTTTTATGTTGTTTATAAATTTTCTGTGCTACTTTTCCACCTCTCTCCAGCTCCCTCTCTCCCGCCCTTTCTCTCTCTCCTTCTCTCTATATACTTGGGCATATATTTTAAGGGTTTTTTGCTTTGTTTTTTTTTTTGGTTGTTGCGCCACTTTGTGTGCTACTTTTGGGCCAAAAAGTGTGTTGGCCTGCGTTTACCTTCATAAGCTGCTTTTCGCAATTTGCGGCGGTGGGGCGGCAGCACGACGACGACGAGGTAAACGATGTAAGCCCGCCTGCCTTCCTGCCTGCCTGCCCACGTGCCTGTGGGTTGTGGTCGTCAGTGTTCTAAGGACACGGTTATGGTAACGAAGGTGGTAACAGGCAAAGGGAAAGGTTTTACCTTTCGGCGGCAATTTTTGGTTCCCTTTTTCCGCCCCCTTTTCTTTCTAGCAGGCTAAAAGCGCTTTATGCGGTTGCTTGTTATCATTTATGGTTTACGCATTTATGATCGACATTGTGCTCAATGCCGTTGTTGTTGTTGTAATTAGTAAACGCAATTAAGTTGGGTTATTCTACTCCATTGTCGTTAAGCAATTTGCAAAGCCTTATCAATAATTGACGGGATTGCTTAAAAAATAATTAGACAAGCAAAAAACGAAGGGAAAAATAGCCAAATAAGCCAATAAAAATATTAGCATGATTGCACAATTAATTTGAGAGCCTCTTTGGTGATTAGTATGCAGGACTATGAAAGCCTAATGAGACTGAATGGAAGTCACACAATTTAAAAAGATTTTTCTATGGTTTAAATGGTGGCTTAGTTCAATTAATAGTTTTGGGGATGTTTTACCCATTTTAGGGTAACAAGTAAGACAGAGTAACATTGAAGAAGGCATGTGTGAAGGATTGAGTCATGGGTGGCTATCTTGGTTACTTTGTTTTAAATCAAATATTGTAATTATAAGAAATATTTATTAACAATTTTCTATCTAGTATTACATACTACACTTAATTAAATAAACAAAACAACGAGTGCTAACTGCAGGGTCGAAGGGTCGAGAATAAGTATATCGATAAGCTGGAGTAACAATTATTATAAATATATTGTTAAGAAATATGTTAAGTTATTGAAAAGAAAAGTATCGAAAGAGAGTCGAGCATCTCTGAGGGAGAAGAGGAGGCATTCGAGTGTCAAATATATTGTTAGAAAATAGGTTAAGTTATCGAGCTATCGAAAAGAAACGGATCGGAATGGCGTAGAGCATTTCTGAGAGAAGATGAAAAGGACGCATTCGAGTATCAACGTTAGCAAGAAGAATGATTAAAGCGCCTAAGAGATTGTGGCATTGAAACAAAAAATAAAGAAATATTTAATTGAAGTAGATATTCTAGCATAATTTGCATACCCTTTTATAATTTTTACATAATAATAAAGAGCTTTCTTTCTAACTACAATATATTGCAATCCAGACTGTTGACGTTATCACTGGGTCATTACGAAGGACCAGCTTGGTCTACGTGGCCCCCACTGATCTAAGCAACCACTGTGTTGCGTTGCAGGACGAGTGACCAACTCCATGTAGCTATTGAATTTAGTCAACCAGTCTTTTGCATTTCCAAATACAATTATCAGAAATAAAACTGGCTTTGGTCGTGTCATTATTTATACGTTAATATGTTTGGCAGAGAAAGGCAAATTCGATTTGACCTACAAAGCGGCGAATTCGAAACTGAAAATGTGCGGACGTGGCAAAGTTTTTACGAGTCGGCAAACAAAGGCAACTTGGATTTGCATAATATAAGCACACATACGAATACGAGTAGCCACACACACACGCACACGCACACACATCTATAGATGTGGACAATTGGACCGCGTCATGTGTGAATTTAATGGCTGCAACGACAAACGACAAAACTTCCAACTGCGGTTATTTAGCAAGCGGATGCGAAGCGCGGACTTTGAGCATTTGATGTATTTTATGTGCAAGCAATGAACTTTTAATGTTCGTCTAGTCAAACAACCACAGCAACACCACCAGCAACAACAACAACAACAACGATATATCACAGCTAAGCACTGTTACCCATACAGTTACACACTTGCTTACGCCCACATTAAAATACACACGGACAAGCAAGTTGGCAGAAGGAGGAAATGACATACAAATCTACTTACTTGCCAGCTTTCTTTGCTCGTAATTTGTAAAACGGATTTATGGCATAAAGATGTTGGACAACAAGGAACTGAAAGAAGGTCAAAATGCATGTAGATAGTAAGGGTATTCAATGGCTATTGACAGCATTTTAATTGGGAAATTTGAAGAAGTCGAGGGTTTGAAAAAAAAAGATTTTGATCTAGATTAAATATACATAGGGGTAAGAAGATGTTTATTTAATTTTTAGATCAAGAAATATTAAATTGTTTTTAATTATTGACATACGTAGAAGCTAAAAAATTTTTATTTAATTTTTAGTTAGGAAAATATTAAATTATTTTTAAATTATGATCAATCCCATGCCTTGAACCTGTCAAAGGTTTATTGACAGAGCATGGCTTTATTAAAGCTTTATTAAAGCTGCTAGACTTTCTTCTCAACTACTTATGGGTCGACCAATCTTAATTGTTTAAACTGCAAAATAAAATATTTTTAGGCTACAAAATTCCGTTTCCTACATTTATACATTTTTTATTATTAATTTTAAAATATTTTAATTATTCTCCGTGCTGAAATCTCGACGAGTTCTTCGTTAATTGTGACTTTTAAAATGTTAACCATCAGACGCCAGCACATACACATACAGTGGCTCACAGCTTATTTCGAAGTAAACTCAAAAAGTTATCGCAAAAATTTAATCGCAGTTTGTTAGTTTAATGTTTTAACTTAACAAATATGAATTCATTAATTTTTTACATTTTTTTTTTTTAAATGAAACAAAAATTTAAAAACTAAAACAATTGATAAAAACGACGCCAGCCACTTTGCAGCTGATTCATCATTTGTTATTCAAAGAATTAATGGTTAATTCCTTGTCAATGCTTAAGTTAATGAGTTTGCAATGTAGTTTAACACATTTGGTATAGACTTTCATAGTATATCCTGCATAGAACTTGGTTTTTTGAGATGGTTCGACGTACTACTATAGAAAAGCTCGAAATTATGATAATATAACATCAATCAAACGTATTGATACCTGGTATCAGTCTCCGTGATGTCCTAACCCGTTGATTTAGTTAATATATTTATGGCTTATAAGGTGATATGTACAAACGGAGAAACCTGCAGACGGTCTGAGCTTAAAAATATAAATAAATCCCTAGAAGCTGCCATCTTAAAGTATCATATTCAACTAGGATTTTTTCTTTAAGATTTAATTTATATGTAGGATTCACGCTAATCGAATGGGGTTTTCACACACCCCACACACATATACATTCCTCTACAGATATCCCCTTTCCTTTGGCTTTTTCCTTTTTTTTTAAAACCATCAACCTGTTTTTCTGCCACTTTTCTACGCATGTGGAAAATCTCAATTTTATTCCTTGTGTTTTGATAATGTTGTTGGTTTGCTGTGGCACATGGTGGTGATGCAGGAGGCGACTAATTAATTGCCACCACGTTGAAAATATTATTTTTAATTGTGTGTTTATGTACTGCGGGTGGTGGAGAAAACGTAAAAGAAAGCCGAAGGATGTATAGGCAGCAGCTACCTATCCTTGTTAGTTGCTAGCGAATAAGATGAGATGCTACCACACAAGCATATACTTATATCACACATACACAGACAGAGACTGGCGTGGATGCTTTGAGAGCGACACCATAACTCGAATATTTATGAAAATTATCCTTTTGCTGTGGCTTTTTAAGATGCTCGTAATTTATATTTAAGTTGAGTTTAGAATGTCGCCAGCCAGGCAAACGTTGCGTAGACAACAACGCAGACACTCACTCACACACACACACTCATACACATCCAGATACATATATTTTGCTTGAGTTATGAGCTCAACGAAAAATATGCGTTCGTGTTTAATGGCGGAAGCTGTTTAGTGTCGTGGCTTCAGGCATAAATCTCCTGCATGTTGGCATCCTCATACCCCATCGGCTTAACCGCAGCCACATTCATTAGACAGCTTAGTTCAGCAAAGGATTGCGGGGGCGGTGGGAAGGACGTGGGTGGGTGGGTGAGGGCATTAGTTAAGTGTCAAAGAGTGTTCAAGTATGCGCCTAACGTATTTAATTGGTTACGAAATCCGGGCAAACAGAGCTCTGTGCCGCCCCGCTCTGGCACACTCAGCCATCAGGGCCCCTGAGTTCACAGTTCAAGTACAAATATTTGCCGATGGGCAGAGACTTTGATCTGTCCGCTGACCAACAGGGAAGTCAACGTCGCGCATTGAGGCCATTAAATAAACCCAGCGATTCAGTTGACGCTTCAAGTGGTTTTCGGCATTCAGCATTCGAAAAGCGCAATGCATCGAAGTAATTTCCACTTTGGCTCGGGCAGACAGTTTGCATCTTTACTCATTCACAAGGGCAGAGGCAGTGGGCGTGAGAGTTTCCAACACAAGACCAAAGGGATACCAATTCAGAAAGGGAGACATAGAGAGAGAGAGAAAGAGAAAGACAGCGAGACGGAAAGAAGCGTCTCTTATCGCCTGAAACGAGTCGTCCGACAGGATATGAGTATTTAAATTTATCGCAGTTTGTCGTCACTAGCATGTCAATGTCGCTGTTTGTCTATCTCTGTGTCTGTGTGTTTGTATTTGTGCACATAAATTAAGCAAAGAACTGAAGCCGGCGCAGGAGCGGCAACTAAATTTGAATCAGAGTGTTAAGGCCATCAAAGTAAATTCAATAATTGAACGCCATGTGGTGTGAGCTGCGCATCAAACGATGCAAAAGTTGCCTGCTCAGGTCGAACATGTTGGAAATGGCATTTTGCATTCTAGCCAAAGCTAATAAAATATATTTGTCTATAATCAGAGGCATATTTAATTGGTAGGTTTGTAATTCAGTGGACGTTTGTAATCCAATGGACGAATAATTAAAAGGCTAAGTAGTTACTCTGCCAGGTTAATTAGAAAACCTAAAGGCCACCATGTAGTAGGTAGGTAGTTTAGTATTTGGTTAATTCTATGTCAAATCGCCTTAATTTCGTTTTTAAAAAATAAATATATATAGACAAACCTGTCTTTTTATTTTCACTTATAAAAAATTTTTTTGAACTTATTTTTTTTCTTTGTTTTCTATATCTAATATTATCATTATAATAAACTTCATACGAAAAAATATATTAGAATTTTTTGCATTTTTGTTATTTAGAAAAAATATTATGCATATATAAGTATTTGTATGAGGTATAACTAAAAATATTCGGCTTAGTTTTTAATATATACCTTTCAACTAAATAATTTGTTGACCTTCTATAATGTACTTTGTGCTCTAATACACAGCTTGTAAATAAGATTTACAATTAAATATATTGCTTGACGTTCTAATATCATTAAAAAATTATTCACTGCAGGTTAGGAACACGACTTTAGTAACATAAATAGCATAATTTTCCAAAATAGTTTATTTAAATTAATTACTAAGTGAGGCTGCTGGTAAAAGTAGTTAACTGGCCCTGAATGGGAGATCGAAAGGGTGGATTTTTCTGTCAGCCTTCTGACATGTGAGCTGTTATCCAGCAGGCTTATTGCCAGTATGTTTACGTGTGAGGAGAGTCTATGGATGTGTCGATCTAAATTCCAGTTAAAGACTTGTAAATGAAAGAATTTTTTTTGCAAAGATTTTTTATATACATATTATATTCCTAATAATAAAGATTATTTTTATCAGCAGACGAGTATTCGGCTTCAACTAAAAATCTTTTTGCTTCGCGAAAAATAATTAAAAGTCGATTAAAGCTTTTTCTAATCTTATTTTTTCTACAATAAAATTTAAGAATATTTATTTTAATAAAAATTATATAAATCGATTTAATAGCAACTTTAACGATTTAAATTTAAATTATTTTTATTAAACTTTTTTTTTCAATTTCTATTTTCATAATTTAATTATTTTAAATTATTTTAAATTACATTAAACTGTTGTAAAACCTTCTTAGACTTATACATATATGAAGATAAAAAAAACTTTTCGATTTATGTCAAAATAATAAAAATTCTGTTAAAGCATTTTCAACTTGATTTCTCTGAAAAATAATTTGAAAATGTTTATTTAGTTAAAAATATATAAATCGATTTAATATCGACTTTGGCGACTTATTTTTATATTATATTTTAAATTATTTTAATTTTTAGACTCATATATAGAATTAAAAAAATTCTAAAACAACGATATAGTTTTCCACAATGAAATTTGGATACTTTGTCAATTGTACAACAGTTGTTTTATAAAGTATTTGCAACCAACAATATTAATTTAATATGCAACAGTCTAAAGCAGATTTATATGGATTTTGATTTAATTCTAATGAGAAATTAAGTGTGTAACTTACTGCTGCTTCCTCTGACAGATTTTCTAGTTTGTGCAGAGTGCAGGCAATAAGCCAACTTATCACAAACCACTTGCTTCTCCTAGCTGTCTGTTCTCTAGCAACGCTGATTGCGGAGAAGGAAGACTTAGGTAAGAGAGGGAATTTAAATAAATAAATTATTTTTTATCGTATTAATTATATATAGTTACACATAGTTTTTTGAAGAGATTCAGACCAAATCTGTGTTTCTGTCAAATGTATTTAAAGAAGTTCACCCTGCCCGAGACATGTTAAGCGCAACTTTTCTATTTAAAATTTAAGTAGCAACTTAACGTGTTGTGGGGGTTTCAATGCCTTTCGGGTACATCAAACAAAATTAAATGAAAGGCAATCCTTCCACAACAACAACAACACCAACAACAAAGGGCAACAACACTAGCAACAACAACAGGAAAAAGTCTGGCAAATGCCGTGGATATTTTTGTTTTAATTGAAATTCAAGCAATCAGCGCTAAGCGGATCAATTCGTGAATAGCGTGTGTGTGTGTGAGTGTGATTGTATGTTTGTTTGCTTGTATAGAGGGTGGGGTGTGTGGTGTTTGCTTGTTGCTATTGTTTTTTTTGCGTTTATTGTCGCCTATCTGCATTGCTTTGCCCTGCCCTGCTGTGCTTTTTGTTGCCATTACAGCGACTTGCTTTCCATTTGCCTTTGTCTTTTGTCTCTTCTCTGTGTTTGTGTGCCTGTGTGTATCTGTGTGTCTTTGTTCTTCAACTTTAATTTGAATTGTGTGGAAAAGTTTTACGCTTAATGAATTAAGTAAAGTAATCGATGCGATTGTTGTTGCCATTATGTGTTGTTTGTGCAACTTGAGCTTAGCTCGTCGCCCCCTTTGGCTTGGGGGCTTCCCCTCTTCATTAATCCACTCACACTTCTGGGGCTACGTTGGCTGTGTATTTGTTCAAGTGTCGTATTGGTTGCGGCTGTGGCTGGTTCAGCAGGAGACTGAGTGTCTGTCTGTCTGTGTTCAGTCAGAGTTGCGGTTGAAAAACGGCAATTCAATTAATTTCCGTTGCTGTTTAAAGCCGTAATGAGCATTTAAATTGCTTTTGAGTGAGGTTTTGCGGTGGCAACAAATGAACACGGTACCTTGAATAAACTCAGCACAGACACAGAGGCCTAGTAAATGCCATTTGGATCACTTTGGCTTGAATATTAACTGCGCTTTGTATTGTATGCATTAATAAATGAACTTCAGTCTCAAGTGTTTGCCTAAATACAACGCTTCATCAATTATTACTTCAAAGACAGCTTCAGTGGAAATCAAATGAAGCGTAATCCTGGCCAGAGGACGACGTGGCTGTCTCAGTCCCAGTCCCAACCGCATATCAGACCGAATCTGCCAAATTTCTTTTCCCCACTCACAATCGACCATAGTTGTCACGCTGGCAAACTGTTGATCAGCATAATACCGGTTTCTGGTGCTGGACGAGACACCTGTCAATGGCTGGCAGAGTTCCGGGTACAAGATTTATGTGCTTCGATGCGAAACCCATTAAGTCAAAGCTGTTGGACAGGCTGTGGGGAGCTGGGAACGATGCGTGCATAACCTTTTAACATTTATTGAAGTTTATTGAGCCCTGGAAAGCCTTCGACCAGTTGGACCTTAAATGTGGGACACCAAGCCAAGGGGTACGGGCTCGGAGCTCTGGGCTCCTGTGGCTTTCACATTTGGTATGCGACGAACAGCACTTGGCCATTATTCAATGGCCAAAGAGGCGTCGGTGTCGGCATCGGCGGTGGCCATTCAAACTGATAAACACAGGCATTGACAAGCGTCCTTTGTGCGCGTTTGTGTGTGCGTGAGTGTGCTTGTGTGTGTTTGTGTGTGTATTGTCAACAAATTAATCAATGTTTATTTGCTAAGTAAGTTTGCCTGGAAGGCAAGGTTAACAGACAGATAGAAGGACTCTTAGATGGCCGGCGCCCTGTGCTAATGTTTTGTTTCCTTTCGCCATTTCCGACTTCCGGCAACTTGCTTAAGCATGTGGGCTGGTGTGGCTGTGTGTGCGTGTGAGACAGTGGCTTTTGTGCATTTGTATTTGTGTAACTAATCGCGTTAATAGAGTGGATAATACGCCTCAGGTATGTAAGAGCCGCCGCTGTGTCTCTTTGGCTTTGAATGCCTTTGGTAAGCTGAGGCCACACAAGCGTCGCTTTAAGCCAGTTCAAGGTGTCTCACAATGGTATTGGTATGTGTGTGTGGGTGTCTGATTAGGTATTGCTTAGCTGTTCTTTTGTGACTTTTTTTCCTGTGTTGGTTAATATGCCTTTAAGTGTCTTTGCCTTGGTTAACGGGGCGAATGCGTAATATTCAATTTAGACAAATTACAGGCTGTCTGCATGGCTGTCTGTCGTCCCAAGGCATAATCACTCACTTATTACAGTGTGTTAACAGCTAATTGTATATAATTAACACAATTGTTGTTGTTATTGATTCCTGTTTGTTGTTGTCTCGGCTTAAGGACTGGAAAAAGCCTTTGTGATGGTTTTTAAATGATTAATTTTATACAAGAACATTTAGCTGCCATTGCTTGTTAACAAACATCAAAAGAATTATTGATTATCAATGCTATTTATATGTCAAAGGGTTTCTCCCACTGTTGACTGTGCGGAAAGCCATTGAGATGTCCTTTCAAACTGTTCAGGATAGTTTCTCTGACCTCTGCTGGTTTCATTTTCCTATTTTTCCTACTCAATATTGATTACATTTACCTGATGCACAATATAAACATTCAACCAATGCAGCTGCTCCAATTGCTTCAATTACGACTGCTCATTTGCTTACACAGGGTTATTTGTTTGCCTGCAGGGGCGTGGCGGGGGGTAGGTGGTCATGTGAAAAATAAATGCAAATCTGAGTTGTAAAAATGCAAAACCCGCAAACCACTTGAGTCTCTACATGCGAGTAAAATCCACACAGAGTAACCCTATTCCTGCCATCCAAATACCTCAGCTGACTCTGCTGACTCCCTGGCACCTGCTGCTGCTGCTGCTGTTGCACCCGCTCGAGTACCTGTTTGTGCAAGCGACTGTGGCAAATGGGCATCAAATGACGCAGCAACATTGTCAAAGCAATCGTAACAAATGAAGTCAACAGCGTGCCGACATTGAGGTCACAGCAAGTGGACTTTGAGTTGCAGTGGCAGCGCCAGCACTGCAAGCTGTTGTATTTGTTGTTGTCGCTGCTGCTGTTGCAGTTGTTGTTGTTTCTTCTTTAAACCATTTTATGCATTTCTCCTTTAACCGCACCAATGCAATTGCTATTGCTATTGCAATTGCCACATATCCTCAGCTTGTCCCTCTGCCTGACTGGTTGAAGCAGTTGCCATAGCCGCAGCCGCATTATTAATATGAAGCAAAGGTGCTGCTCTGACGTCTCTCCTCTCTGCTCGCCCTCGCACTGTCATAGTGACATGGTTCACATAAAGCCGCCTGTGCCTGCCCCGTAACGTCTCCAGTTGCCTTCAAGTGCCAAGTGGCGAGTTTGGCATGTGAATTTATGTGGCAAACACGGTTAGGTGAGCTGGAGGTGGCTGGAGATCGCCTGTCTAGGCTCATGGCAACGCCACTGCACGCGCTTATTATGAAATGCGTCTCATTAAAAGTGGAGCAAAAAAACTCCCTGAAATTGTAGATGCAACTCAAATCAGATCCTTAGTTGAAAGCTCAACTGTATTACTCAGCTGTCGATGTTGTTGTTGTTGACCTAATTCCACGACGAGTGCCTGTCAACACCAGCGGGGTCTGTGGAAAAAAAAAAAAAAATAGTTTTGGGCACATGAAACCATCATCAACAGCATTCAGCAGGCGGACAACACATGGCATATACTTTTCGTAATCTCACAACTGGGCGTCTATCGCACGCCCTGCAAATATTTTGCTATGCACACCATGCAGCTACGCCCCTCATCCTCAAAAAGGACATACAAATTGGCAACATTTTTACCACAATATTTGTACAACTGCGACGGAGATTTACCAAAATATTTGGTTGCCCCAAATAATTGTGGTCGTGTGTGGTTTCAGCTAATTTGGCTTGGTAGTTGGCTGTCAGACTTTGCTTCGCCTATATGGATTTTAAAGGGTTATGTGTGTGGGTGGATGTCAGCAGGACATCAATATGACTGCCGTTTAATCAGCTGCGGCATTTGGCTAACAAATGCGTAGAATTTTCCCTAATAGGCTCGCACTGCCAGGCATATTAAATTCTCTACACCTTTCTCACAAATTTATAACGAAGTCATGCTGTTCAGAGTTGATGGCTTTAATGGTGGTGGTGTTGTCGGTGCTGTTGGTGCTGTTGTTGCTTTCCGAGAGTCTACTTTGCATGTTAATCTTGGCTATGACTTAAGCGCTCACAGGCAATGACCTAATTCTGTCAACAAAATATCAAAAGGCGCCATAGACACCACCACACACATCCACACAAATATATAATCATATAAGCAAGTCAGATCCTTGCCAGAGTGGGTAGCAAAAGCAAAACCAGTAGCAAAAGCAGGGAGTCAGATCCTGTGGTGGCAGTCCGTAGGAGTCAGCAGGCTAAGGGCTAAAAGGCTAGTCACATGGTGGCAGCTCCCTGTACAGAAAAAGCTCATCGCCGCTCCTTTGGCCATTTAACACTTTCATATTTCGTCGTCAGGTTGCTTACCACCTCGGGGTCGACTTTTACTTTACATATAAACATACTTACACACACACATACACACACGTACACACATACCCCGTGTATAGCTAGTGAGGTTTCCACATTGTAGTTGGCAAAGCCGCTGCCAAATTTGTGTCTCCCCTGGCGCCCATTGCGCAGCTCGTTGGCTGCCTTGCTGGCTCCCTGCTCTGCTTTGTGTATTCCGACTTGCAACAACGTGGCAAACAATTTATCAAGCAAAATATGCACTTGAAATACATGTAGCTACAACATTTTGACCCGCATATTGCACGCTGAGTGCATTTTTATTCAATTTCTTCCCTCACTCCTTCCTCCCCCTGTTTTTCTATCTGTTTTTAGTAGTCAGTTATTCAGACTCTGCGCTGCGCTGCTCTGCTCTGCTCTCGGGCTGGGGCTGACTGGTGATAAAATGTGGTCCTGAAATGAATTCGTAAGCTCTGGGGCCTCTCGACCTGTACCCAGTTGGGCCATAGCATTTACTATTTAAAGGCAAGCTGAGCAGGCTAAAAAATTAAACGGCCCAAGGTCTTTAAGATATTTTTTGTGTTTACTTCGGTCTACTTATGTCAATAACTGGAACTGAGTTGTCTGGGCGTAACGAACAAGTCCCCGACTACCAATTAAAAGTTAAATTATTCTATTTTGATTTTGTCAAACGAGCACTTGTCATGCAATAGCAAAATGATGGCTCTGACGACAGTCGCTCCGCACCCTGTACAACAAAAGTCGCTGGCAACCTCACAACATTTTCATTTCTCACGCTGAGTCTGTCAGACACAAACTCATATGCGTTGCCATGTGTGTGTTTTGTTGGCTGGTTATGTACGTATACTTTTAAGTAAGATTATTCCAAGTTTTTCCTATATACATATGCATCGGATCCAAGTTTATTGTTACTTGGGCTGTACAGCGCTTCATACTTTAATGGCAACGGTGGGGAATTAAGTTCGAAAGGCAACAGCCGACTCCTTGGATGCTAAATTTCTAAAGTTGAATTGCTGAACTGCTGCAAAACACGGGAGTTGATCTCTCCTTTGCCTTACTTATCAATAATACAGTCAGTCAAATAAGTATCGGCAAGCGATCTTAACTTCAAACTTCAAGTAACTATTGGGCATTCAATGAAGCTTAGGTTTTATATCCAATTCTAAAGTAATTTTGTTAAATAAATTAAATATTTTCAATGCCGAAAATTGACAGCTTCTGCTGTCTACAGTCTGCTTTAACCCAGTTCTCAACTGGCATTATTAAAGCTAACGATTTGACATTTATACCACAGAGAATCCTTGTTTCCATTTAGTTGCCCTGGAGTATATGAGCTGCTGCTGCTGTGTTCAATAAAGTAGTTTTCGCTCACATTAATGCAACTTTCACATTATTATTGATTTCCGGGTAACGTTAATGTGAACCGATAAATCTACGGAATGACTCGATTTGTTCAAGGTAATCCTAGGGGAAAGGCGGTGGGGCAGACTGATAGTAGAGACAGACAGGACAAGAGTTATAATGAACTGTTGCTATTGTTTGTTATTAGTTTTCCTGGCTGTTGATGGTCACTCTAATGTGGCATTGTTTGTCGATTGTATTGTTGCTTAGGGCTTTAATATCCATTTTTCCTGTTACGTCATTTGTCTCCATCATCATCATCATCATTGAAATAACAATTAAAGCCCGGCGCATGGCCTGCCAACGTGTGCAGCATTGGTGGCCTAGTTGAGCCTGTGTGTGGCTGGCTGTGTGTGTTTGTGAATTGTAATTCGTATTGTTGGTTTTATTGCTTGTAAACACTAAAACCTATTGTTGCATATTTGCTCAGACAACAGACAACGAACAACGGAAAGATGTAACACACTTCAGTGTGTGTCGTCTGTAAAGCGCATAAAATATGAGAAGAAAGGAAAAAATATTACGTCAACTAATTGAGTCAATGGGGCAATAGTCAATCAATATTAGTTAATATAATCACATTATGCTCTGTCCTATATTACGGTAATAAAGCTAATGAAGGACAGGAAAGAGCGCCGCACACAAGCAACAATAATCATATATGAAACATGTCTCTGTCAATGTCTATCATGTAAACTTAATAATTACCCCTATGGGCAGATCTTAAATA
>JAWNPV010000092.1:0-41489 GCA_035078785.1 Collessia kirishimana
GTGGTTTACACACTGGCAACACATTGGCCAGGCAAATGAAGAACAACGAAGCCAGAAAGTAGCAACGGTTGCCCGAAACTTAGCTGACAGCACTTGCAGGGTGTTTTGTACCACTGTGCAAACACAGTTGAGCGTTGAGCTAAACAAACATGCAGTTTTGTTCTCTGGTTTTTTTGTATTATTTAAATATTAATCATACGCCTCATATGCTCTACTTATTTGCACACACAAACATATTACAACGTCGAGTTGAATGGCAGCTGCGCTCGGTTTTCATTTCAAATGTTATGCAATGGATATCAGCGTCTGTGTGTCGCTGTGTGTGTGTGTGTGTGTGCAATTGTTGCCAACTCATGTCGGCTTTGTCATTGCATTAGCATAAAAATGTTAAGTCGTTGTAATGGCAACAGCAGCAGCAACAGCAACAGCAACAACTTTGGCCAGCAATAGTCGCCGTCGTGCCATTGATTTTCACATAACGAAACACAGCAATCTAGACAGACAGACACAGAGAGAGAAAGGAAGAGAGAGAGAGGGAGGGAAAGGCGGAAAGGAAAGAGCCAAAGTGGCCCCTGAAGTCATAGCAACTGCATCTGTAGCAGCAACAGCAGCAGCTGTCCCTGCCCTGCAACTAACAAAATCACTTGTTATGTTGCCTTGTAGCTCTTTAATGCGCTTCCATTTTAATGCAATCGAGGGGGGGGGGGGGCAGGGTACAAGCTACATGCTACATGAAACAAACAACAAACTCAACTCAACTTGAACCAAACTAAACTGAAAGAGGCATCCAAAGCAATCGACTTGGACGATTCGTTTCGACATTTTCGACGTTCGCATTGTCTCCAGGAAATTGTCGACAAAGGCAGGGGGAATCCCCTCAGCTTATTTTTTTTTTTTTTTTTATTTATGATGACCTAAACGAATTGTGGTTCATATAATTGTCTAGGTAAAGTTTTTTTTCCCCTTCGAATGTTGCTGACAGGCAATTGCCATGCCAACCACACACACCAGCCAGCATCAAGGAAATGTAACAAATCACAGGGAAAAGCCGTCAACAACTGAAAGCTTATTTATGAGTTAAGTCCACTCGACAACCCACTGATTGAATGCACTAAACTGTGAGCCTCAAGGAAGTCTCATTAGAGTCGCTCGAGTAGCTCAAGGTACAGAGGAAACAATCAAATCACTATGAAACCCAATGAACCTCATAGAGAGAGAGTCCTTTGGTTGAACAGAATAAAGCTGAAAACCTTAATGACTTTATGGCTAACAAAAAAAAAAAAGCAGCAAAAAATCTTTTTCAAATTATGAAATCTAATTTCCATTTTCATTAACAGAGCTTAGCCAGCTAACTAGCCAATCTAATTGCCTCTCCATCTCTCTCTCTCTCTCTCTCTGTGTCATGGTAGATGGTGATTAAGACGATGATTGCCAAAGCTACGTTCACAATTTTCCATTAACAATTATGCAAAATATGCTGCGACATTTTGTTCAAATTGTTGCCAATGCAGTTGCTATTGCCGTTGCTGCTATCGCTATCTGCTATCTGCTGTCTGCTGTCTGTTGCTGTCTGTTGCTGGCAAATATGCAAAATTTCATGCATAATATTTAGCATTGGCCGTGGAGACCTAAAAGCCGTTTATATGACAACGCACAGGCATCCATATAGCTGCCCCTAATGAACAGACAACTGTGTGCGCGCAGTGGGAGAGGCAGGCAGCCCAACCATTCGATAGGCGGATTATCGAAATTCCAATATTCATTTACATACTTTGCACTTCATTGCGTATTTGGTGGCAACGGCGGCGGGTGGCAAGTGGCAAGCACTGAAGAGTTGCAGTAATGCAGCCGCTAATGCAGCCGAGTGTTCATAAGCCGACCAACGCACCCAGCTTAGCGCTCTGACCACCCACACACACACACACACACACACAGGCAGACAGACAGACAGAGAGAGAGAGACAAGTAATTTGCATAGAGAGTCACAGTTGGCAAATGACTTGACCAGTTTCGGGTGGCTTTACCCTATATATATATAGTTGAAGGTGCTGCTGTCGAGGGCGTGGCACAGGCCAGGAGGCAGTGGGCAGTGTACTCATCTGCCATGCAAACCGCATGCAAAAACCCCAAAATCGTGAAGAGCAAAAGCGCAATTAATAACAGCCAAGGCTGCCCCTGTGTATGTGTGGATGGGTGGTTGCCTGGGTGTGTGTGTAATGGTCGTTCGGTGCAACCGAATTCAAAATTTCTGCCCACCAGATGCTGATGATGATGCTGCCGCTGCCATTGCCACTGCCGATGCAGTTTCTCTCACCCTTTCACTGTGTGGTTGGAGAGGGGGGCGTTGCTGGTGTTGTGTGGCCCACCGGAAGCAAACGAAATGCAAATTATCCGGCTTCGTTTCATGTTGGAATTTTTCTCTTTGTCTTTTATTTACCACTTTAATGAGGTCTAAAGGAGTTTTTACGTCCATTTAAAGGGAAATAAAAAAATTCATGGATAATTTGGTGCTTTTTTTTTTTGTTTCAATAATCAGAAAGAGTATAGTCCAGTCGACTCTAAGCGTGTGCAGAGATTTCCGTTGTTAAAATTGCCTTTGCTAAGGAGAAGTAAAATTTTGTTGCCTACTTATGAGCGCAAGTGCATGAAACAGTCCCCATTGAACTGGTTTAAAGCTGCATTTTGCAACCATCTGAAGCCTTTGAAAAATGTCAATGAAAATTAAACCAAATAAAGTGGAAATTTTGAGTGAATTTTCTAAACGTTTAAAGCTGCAACTAAGCTGGTGAAAATTAAATAAATTGTAAGGCGGCAGCTGCCTTCAGCTACTTCAATATTCATTTGATTTTATTGTGTAAATAAAACTTTAGCATTTAGTCAAGCGTTTAGGCGAAATGTTCACCACCGCAACTTAAAAGGACACTTTTCCTTTGTAGTTATAGTTGGTTTCTATGTAACTTTATCTGTAGCTGACTGGGCCTGAGTGAGCAGCAAATACCCGTAAGCAGTTTACCTAAAACCCCCATCCCCTGTGGGTAGCGAGACCATTTCAAGTGGAATTACACTCATAAAAATTTTGGATAAACAGCAATAACATTGAGGCGTCTTCTAGCCCTAAACGGCCCCCCAGGACAGGCAACAGACACAAAAGAATATCCTGCGGCTTGGAAATTAAGAGACCCAAGTACATCAAATGTAAGTGACTCGGAAAGTTTCGTAGAAGTTGGCAGATGGAAATTTTGTAACCCAAATAGTTGGAGCTGAAATGTATGTTCAGCTAACTAGGCGGTTAGTTGGCTTCTCTTTTGGACTGCGGTGTCGAATTTAGGGGTTCAGTCAGCAGTCAGCAGTCAGCAGTCAGCAGTCAACAGTGAGTTTCACCTACAACTTGGCCGGCAGCTAATTAAAGTCCTTAATGGCAGTTAAAATTTGAGCTGAGCTTTGGCCATATTGCTGCAGCTGTTTTCCTATGACCACAACATTCTTGCCACACTAAACGTTAAACGTTGCCAGTTCTATGCAGGCCATTTCCGCCTGTTTAACTGCCGCAAGGGAAACAACAATTTTTTGTTCGGGGTAATGCAGTCTTCTTATCGCCTCAGAATTCTCTGCCCGGGAGTGCAAACCGAAAGGAAATTGTCAGCCAAGTGGTTGTCTAACTGTGCACAACACCATTTTCACTTTGCTCTCTCGCTCTCTCTTCCACCGTTTTATCTCTGGGAAATTGTCAAGTGCAGACTGCACTGTGGAAGGAAGAAGGCTGGGGCTCTGCTGTTGCTGGGACACTAAAAACATTACAAAATTCTTAAAAACAATTAGACAATTGCTTTGGCTTCAAACCAAACATCATCGCATTGGTGTGGGGTCAAAAGTTTTGCATACACATGCGTCCGTGTGCGTTGGGCTACCTTAAAAGTTTCGGGGAATCCTTCCCCCCCAGAGCAGGGGATATAAAGTTTTATTTGCGCTCTTGTTGAGAATTCATTATAATTGACAACAAACTGATGTTTTTGGAGATAAAACCTCAAGAGCTGGGTACACAACCACTGAAGCCAAACACAAACAGACTGGCGCTGTCCCTCAAAATAGTTTTGCATGTTCTTCTAACAACAGATGACGCTGTTAATTAAATTACAACTGCAACTACAATGGGCCAAGTCTTGAGAGATTTGTAATCTCTGGCTTTGGCTTCAGTCAGCTCACTTAGCTGGAGTCTGTGATGGCAACTCCAGGGTTTATCAGACAACAGAATACAACACAATGACATTGCTATGCGCCTGGCAAGGGAATCTCGTCATTTGCATTGACAGAATCCAATCGGTTCCCCCAGGCGATAAGGCGGCTGTCTGATTGACACAAACTAATACAATGAAGACTGCAACAGACGGCTCTATACACCATTAAGCCAACACAAAACCAACACTCCTGAGTCTGTAGACAAAGCACCACCATCCACATCCTGATCCTACAGCCCTTTGGTAAACCCATACGAAGCTTATAGTTCTGATTCATAATTAAAATATACGAACTGCTAGAGAGGAAGCTACAAAAGCAACAGCTAGTTGGCATAATTCAGAGTCGTCCAAGTCTTTCCATTATCATGATGGCATCATTGCTGGATGGCGGCTGTTGCAGTGGGCTGCTGGCTGTGTTTTTTTTTTTTTTTAGATTTTATTTTGCTGTTGTAACTTCATTGCCGAAACTCTATGGCTGGGCGAACTCAATTGCAATTGTCGAAGGATACCAAGGAGGCTGTATGGCTGCCTGGCTGTGTGGCTGCCTGACTGTGTGGCTGTGTGTGTGTCGCCTAAGGCAAACTATACCAAGCAATTGCATAACGATCATAAAGCATGCTATGTGCCATTGAAGTGCCAAAATAGGATACAGGCAATGGCACAACACATATGTGTGGGTTTCTGCCTGCCTCGACAACTATTCAGTCTGTTCTAGTTTATAAAAAGTACACTGCGCGAAAAAGTATGAAGCCCTCAAGTTGTTTATCCATAAAAATCCTAAAAAAAGAGGTTAAAGTTTAAAGAAAACAGCAGCAAAACCTCTTAGTTTGCCAAGAAATTTAAATTACAAAAACTATAGCATACTTTCTTGGGCTAGCATCCCATCAATTGAATAAAATGATTTAAATACCAGAAAATGTATTTAACTAAATTCTTGAATTTATTTAAATAATTAAATCAATTTTTCTCTACAATTTCTAAGCATTGAAGTCGGCTTTATAGTTTTTCGTTCCCTTCGTTCTTTCTTCCTCTGTATACATTAGCTTACTTTCTGTCTCTGGCACCCAACCCAACCGCCTCTCTTGTGTTTTGCTATGCAGCATTTGTAAGACTTTTGTGTGGCCACACCCATCCATCCGTCCGTCCATCCATCCATCCATCCATCCACCCATTCACATTCCAACACACACACACACACACACACACACACAGAGAGTCAAAACAGCTGCCAAACCAATTTCAATATTCATTTTCGTTTCCGCTTGAGCCCCAATGTGCTGAAATTTCTTACTTAATCTTGGGTTATGTAATTTTATATGCCTACGTTGTGGGTCCAGACACCAACACACCAACAAATGCACATCATACACCTCCCAACCACCCACCCACCCCACCCTTGCCCATTCACTGCTCACTGGTTTGACTGTGCTGTTGTGTGCTGCGCTGTGCTTCCCCAGTAAATCTGTGCTTTGAATTGTTCAAAATCCTCAGTTAAGTTTGCTTCCCTCTAGACGAAAGCATTGGACATTGCGGAAGCCAAAGCAATGGCCACTTCTTAGTACAGTGGGCTGTGCAACCACCAGGTGGCGCAGTAATAAATTCTGAAATTCAACACTAATAATTCTCTCATTAGACAGATATTTACTGTCACCACTGCAGACTGTCCAATGGGTCTTAATGCAGCCAGCCTTACCTAAGTGGATCTAAGTGATCTTGAAGAAAAATGGCGCCCGAGCAGGGCTGCCAACTAAACCTAAACTACAATCTACTACAAATCGTACTATTCAAAGTCGTTTTCCTTTATAAAGTCGATTAAATCAATTAATTTTCATTGAATTAAATGGACCAATCAGCCTATGAATACCACTGTGCCGTGCTGTTGCTGTTGTTTCCTGTTATGTTGAATTTCTGCAAGATTAAAAACGAAGTGCTTGAACAGTTTCCACAGCCCGAATCTAAAAACGAAAAGAAAAGGACAAAAAAAAAAAAAAATAAAAAAGAATGAAGAACCATGGACATGAGCAGCAGCAGCAGCACCAGCACCAGCAGCAGCAAACTGAACATGAAATGGAATAAAATGATGGAAAAGTCTTAAATGTAGGCTTATGCCAGCTCAGGGACGGCTCAAGAGATGCTGCTGCTGCTGCTCTGCTGTTGGATGGAAGGATGGAAGGATTGCCCAACTAGGAACATTTTAGCATATCTCAACTTTTGTGAGTTGCTG
This sequence comes from Collessia kirishimana, assembly GCA_035078785.1. Taxonomy (NCBI): domain Eukaryota; kingdom Metazoa; phylum Arthropoda; class Insecta; order Diptera; family Drosophilidae; genus Collessia; species Collessia kirishimana. Next base: position 6,460 of record JAWNPV010000092.1, read on the forward strand.
CTACTGCTGCTGTTGCTGGGGCTGCTGCCTGGCTCAGAGCGAGTTTTATTCAAGTTGTTGACCATCCAATCCATTGGATTGGACCGGCTTTGTCTAGCCATGGCTACTGCTGCCGCCCTGGCCAATGCTGAAAAACATATTTTGCAATTTTTCTGATTAGTTTAATGGATTTATGCGCTGCGACAGCGGCGACTGCAGCGGCCACACATTAGCACAAGTAACAGCCAGTTAGCCAGACCATCGGCATCGGGCCTAAACACTGGACAGTTTTGGGGGGATTTTTTGTGGCTGGCAAAAAACTCAACGAAATTGAGTTTGCCAGCAAGTTTCTGTACTGCGAGTGCAGCAAGCAAATTGCCAGTTGCGAAATAAATGAAACTTTTTCATAAATATGCAGACGCAGGACATGGAGCCAGCCAGGCAGCCCCACCCGTGGGGGAGACAACCAAGACAGAGCCAAGATGAGATCTTTCAGGGCCTAAATGGTTATTCAGATGCTGGGCACATGCATGAGTCTCTGCTGCCTAGGATAGTCAGAGCTAATGAAGTGGACACTTGATACTCCATATCCATGGCATCGTGTTTAGCAAATGCCGCTGGTAATTAATGATGAGTTTTCCAGCTAATGAGTAGAATAAATCGCTTCACCACATGCCACATGCCAACAGCTGACCACATGCAATGGCCCCCCAACTGCCCACACAAATCAGCTTTCATTTGCAAATCAATGTGAGAGCTTTTCAACATGTCTGGCCTTTTATGTTCCATAATCTGTTTTCAAATATATAGATTTATGTTGTCGCTGGATTCCTGTGGTCGCCAACACCAGGAACCAACACAGGCCGATGGCAACACATTTAAGGAGCCAGAAATGTGATTTGTTAAAACTGATTTAGAAAATTGTTTAAAGCAAATAGAAATCTAAACAGAAAATTAAATCTTAAAAGATTCTGATCAACTACATCAGCTCCATCTACTAACATCTGCGATGGCCGCCCTTGGGAGGAGGAAGGAAAAAACTTTTATTTAAATTAAATTAATTTATTTGTCAAAAATGTTTTATAAGAACTGATTTAGCCGCCATTGGCAGGCTTCTTATCATTGTACGATAAGCAAGAGGCGTTTCCTGTTCTCTCTCCGCTTTCTTCCAACCAAATTATTCAAAATGAAAACTAATTATAAACAACTCGACAGAGGAAACAACACTTACTGAATAGATAGGCCATGAAATGTGTGGAATCATGGCACTCATAGTGCCCAAAGCTGTCATTCAGGTGGAATATTAAATACTCTAACAGCTCTAGAGCAAAAACTATGTGCGGAAGATGATAAAAAGGAAAGAGAGAGAGAGAGACTCAGCGACTCTTTAGAGTTTTCTTTTTAACCAATTTGTCATAGAAGAGTTGCCCCATCGATTAACGTTGAATGACAATCAAATGCATTTTTTCCCCCCTCACTGGTTGGATGCAGTTGCCACCTTTTCACAGCGCAAAAACACGGTGAAAAAAAAAAAAAAAAACAGAAATCTTTATAGGTAACACCAGAGTCGATCAATCTTGTTTGAGTTGTTGTTGCTGTTGTTGCTGTTGTTGGTGTTGTTGGTGTGGCTGTGAGAGCATTTTTACAAATTGATTGAGCGCTGCTTTTAAGCGCTGTCCAAGCAACAGCATCAAAGTGGGTAGAACAACGACAACAATGATGAGGGCGTTTGCCTTGCGAATGACGTTGGACATTGCTGATGGCATGATGGCGATGGCAATGGCGATGGTGATGGCGATGGCGATGGTGATGACGATGCCACACTGTTGATTTTTGTGTTTATTTATTTTTGGGTTTTTATATTTATTTCCATTATGTGCGGACGTCGGACGTCGCAGTCCAGTTCCAGAGTCCCTTTCTCTTTCTCTCTCCCTGTCTGTCCTGCAGTTTAATGTCCATGCAGCAATAAATGTGAGGCGAAGTGGGTACAGCCTGGGGTCCTGTGGCTGTGTAGTGGCCCAGCTTCTGGTCCTGCTGCTGCTGGTGCTGGTGCCGGTGCTTGGCTCTGGGTTACCGCAAATGCAAACGGGGTCGCAGGCGGTTAGGCAGGAGGATCAACAGACCGACAGACTGATGTCGCGTTGCGTCGGTGGCCGTTTTATGCGCTTAACGGTCGAGTTAAGTCTTTTGAAGCATTTTGGCATGTTGCCGTTGGATTTAACGTCCAGTCCAACTGTCTGTTTGTCCCCATGTCCTTCATCTCTCTCTCTCTCTCTCTGTGTCTGCTGCAGCAACAACACCAACACCAACTCCACCTCAATTGCTGTCTCTCTGCCCAACCAACCATTCATTCAACCAACTGTCTGTCCATCTTTGGCACAGTCAGCGCCTTTCCTGGGGCCCTGGGGCTACCCTGCCAGCCTCGCCCTCCCAGCGGTGGGTTTTTCCTTTTCCTTTTTTAAATTTTGAGTGCGACATTAAAATTTACGCCAGTCGCAAGTCGCCACGCACATTGAGTTATTTATGCAGCCTTTGGCTGCCAACTGCTCTGGCCCAGCACACTGTCCTCTGCTCGCTGTTCATTTATTTTAATTAAACAATTTAAAAAACAATTTTTTTAATAGATTTTCCAAATAATCTCAGAGGAAACTTTCATAAAAAAATCTACACTTTGCCAGGCAGTAAATAATTTTTTGTTAACTTGCCACACTGTGCTTAGTACACTCGCTAGACTGGCTTCATAAACTTGTTAAGTGTTTTCGCCACTTGCCGCCCCGCTGCCTCCCTTTGGGTCAGCCTCTGTCCAGCCATAGCTCAGCTGAAGGCGTCGTACATAAGTTTCCTTTGAGTGAACTTTTAATGTTTTTCCCATTTTTTTTCTGGGTTTCTTCTGGGTTTTTCTTGCCCAGAGTTTAATAATGAAGGCTGTGAAAATTTTCTTATGAATGCGAACGATGTTCAAGGCATGGAAAATACTGTGAAATACTTGTGGCTGACCAATTGACCTGTTGATAAGGGGACGAGTCTGCTTGCTTATCTACAATAGACACGTCCTTTGGAGATTTTGGACTGAAGTCTGCCTGCCACAAGCCAGTGTCCATGTCATAAACTTGCAAGAAAATCACATTTCACATATCACAGAGGAGATGCCTAACAAAAGGGGGCAAGAGGGGACAAAAGGGTCAGCAGACAGGCAACTAGGCAACTGGGATTCAGGCCTGCGTCCCTGGCTGTGACTCTGCAACATTTAAAATACAAAAAAGGGGGAAAAAAGGGGGAGAAAACTCTGCAGAGGAAAGAAAGGAGGCAGCAGCGGTGCTGCCTTAGAGTCTAGTTGGGCCAGTGGGGCCATCAAAAATGCATGTCAGGCACACTGGGTACCATTGCCACCTGCCAGCTCAGGCAGCCTCTTCAGCTCAACCTCATCTCATTGAGGGGCATTAATTTTGTGCATTATTTTCAGCTTTTGAGCCTCCACCGCCACCTCCACCTCCGACTGTAACTGAAACTGAAGCCGAGTTGAGTGCCAGCTTGGGCATAAATCAGGCAGCATAATGTAGGTGCACTCTGCCTGCCCCCTGCCTGCCTGCCACCCCTCCGACTCCTCTAGTCATTTGTTGGTGGAATTTTCTTTTACAACTCCACACGCGGAGGCATCTACGCAGCTGTGGCCTGTCCATCAGTCCAACTTAGACAAGCAGTGCCAGAGGGGAGGAGAGAGAAACAAATGTCAGACAGCTGCACAGGCAGCAGCAGCAGCTTTAACTCTATTTATCCAGCTCTGCTGCTTGAAAGTAAAATTCCTCATGGAGAACCTGAATGCAGGTTGTTTTTGTTTTTTTTCTCTTCTCTCCCCCCCTCTGCAAAATACTTCCACTTCCTGCATTTAAATTTATCACTTTACCCTGCTGCCCTGCTGGCTTCTGCTGGAAATTGATTTGCCTGTTTTTGGTTTGCTAAAATGTATGAATTTCTCTAGATGCCTCGGCCAGCCTGGCCAGGGACTCTCTAGCCTCTGTACACTGGCAGAAAAATAAATGAAACTGCTGTGGGATAAATCATTAGGACTTGAGTGCCTTCGCCTACCCGCGCAACCATCATTACTTTGCTCTTGATTCCCCAATGACTGCTTACGGAAATCCTTGGGATCCTGGGGAGTCAAGGGAATTATTTACAGTATAGCAAGTGCATTACAAATTGCTAAATGAAATATGTACAGTTTCAGCCTTCAGTATCGTTTATGCAACTCAATTCATAACCCAAAAATCCCAGAGTTAATCAAGATTTATGGGTGTTATGTTACGTTATCCCAGGTAAGAAGATGTCTTCAACACCCATCAGTATCAACAACATCAACAATAGCAACAGCCAGAGCAACAGCCAGTGAGGTAGGAACTACGAAACGTTGTCTGCACTTTATGTTACTTTTGTTGCATACTCCTGGGCGTCTGGGCGCTCTTTTGCTTAAATCGCTTCAAGTGCCCGCCTATATATCAAAAGTACATACAACTGCCATGCAATGCCAAGCAGCCAAGCCAAGGCAAGGCAGAGCAAACGGAGCCCTGCTAGGCCAGACCAGGTGGAGGCCAAGTCAGGCTGACAGGCCCAGCTGGGGAGCTTGGTGCTGCCAGCACGTGCCCGGTGTAAGTGTACGATGAGAACGATGAGCCAGAGACGCTGCTACTGCTGCTGCTGGTTAGATATTAAGTACAGTTGCCACCATATACAGCCAGAGCTATAAAAAATGCAACCAAAATGCGCAATTGTGGCAAAACTGAGGAAAGGCAGGTAGGCAGGCAGGCACACAGGTGCCATGCCAGACCGTTCAGCTCACAATCCCAGTCTTAAGCTCAAGAATAATTGAACGCGCTACTGCTATCCTCGAGGTAAGTAAAACTGACTTTTGACACAGTCGACACAGAGTAACAAAGGCGCAAAGTTATATTTTATATCCTGTCTGAGGGTATTAAGTTGATGTCACCAGAGTTGTAATGCGCAAAAAGGAGCCACTTCTGATGCTATAAATTATACATCAGGATAATCGAGTGAATCACACATAATATAGCCATGTTTGTTGGCCTCGCCGATTCAATTTTACCTAGTATTTTCCTCTGTCAGGCGAGAATCTGTTTATCTATCTACTTATCTATCTATTAATCGATTCATTTATTTATTTATCTATCTATTCATCGATTGATTTGTCGATCTATTCGTCGATTATTGCTCAATCAATGCGTCGATTAATTGCTCAATCTATCGATGTGCTTGTCAACGTGATATTCGACCTGCTCGTCAATCTATCGATCTGTTTGTCAATCTGTTAATCAACCTGCTGGTCGATCTATTCATTAATTTATCTGCCCATCTGCTTATATAATTGTTTGTCCATCTGTTTACCTGTCTGCCCATCGGTCTGCCTATCAATCCATCTACTTGACCGTCTGTCTATGTATTCATTTAATTATTCTGCATTTAGATTGTCCTAATGGCGTCCTTTCTACATTGACACGCCTGGTTGAGTCCCGAGTAAACACGCGTGATTAGTTTCTCTGTAAATACGCGTCGTTGCCCTCAAAGAACTTTTATTTGTTGGCAAGTGAAATTCCATTTGCCGACCACTTTCTCTCTCGCCTTTATAGAATTAATCAACTTTTTCTGTGAAGTGTATGAAGGTTAAAGCCTCCTCCCTCTGGTAAGTGAATATTTATATCTCTAGGCTTTTCTCTGCTATTTTTTTTCCGTTGTCTCCCTTTGGTAGACAGTGACAGTATCGTGGTTTCCTTGTGGCTTTTTGTTTTTTTTTTTGTGTGATTTATGCGTTACCTGATGCTAATTCAGACAGGCAAGAAGGAAGACCGGATATTTTACAAGTATTTTCGGGCCTGCAGGCCATGTTGGGGAAAATTATTAGCAGCCAGAGTGTCGTCATCATCATCTACATCATCATGGCCATTATGATTGTTATTGCTGGTTGAAACAGCAACTGAGAATTATGCTGAGGTAGTACAAGTAGCTAGAACTGTTTGGCGTTGGCGGTTTATGCGGTTTTGTGGCCAACAGCAAAACCGTGCCGCCTGTTGACCATACTTTATGGTGCAGATGGCTTTTAGCCCACCCCCACTCCACTACCACCACTGTGCTGTGCTCTAGTCTAGTCTGCCATGGCAAGGCAGGGCAGGCCAGGGTCTGGTCTGGTCTGGTCTGTGGTTACTGGCGTTTATTTAGTATTTAGTATGACTAATTTCTCAGCCACCTTAAAGCCATTTAAATGAACCGACAAAATATGAACAGAGACACGCACAGGCCCGGACAGGCAGCCCATAAATAAATATTCGCTCAATCCGACGCTACTCTGTCTCTCCCTCTCTCTCTGTCTCACTCACTGTGTCTTTCAGATTTTATGACCTGTGACCAGGTGAATGAGAATCTGTATCCCAATCCGAATGCGATTTTAGGGCACAACAGCTGCTATTTCCCCAACCCTCCCCCTCCTCTGATGCTCTTGTTGACCCACAATGTGTTTTATGGGCCAACTTTTGCTGACTGACTTGGCTTGGATTGGATTTTGGTTCGTTGCTTGTCTGAGGAAAGAAGATTTTATGAGGCACCCCATGACGTATGCGTGATGTGCAATGTTATAACAAATGTCTTTTGACTTTGCCAAGGGGATTTGCAAGTTTAAATTGTTTCGCAACTTTTAAGGCAACGAACAGGCCATAAAAAACAATTTGTTTCCCTCCCCCACACCCCCCTCAAACGGCCGCCGATCATACTGATAAGAATTGCTTCAGGGCTGCCGCTGATATTTTATTTTGGCAAAAGCCATAGCACAGTTCTAGGCATTTAAAATCATATAAAAATAATTTGGCAAAAGGCCCCCGAGAAAGGAAAAAAAATTCTATAAAAACGCCACCTGTAAATGGGCGGGTGTCTGTGTGAAAAAAAGAGGTTCAATGTCCTCTGTCCGGCAACCGGAAAAACAACAAAAAAAAAAAAAAACAAAACGAGAGGAAAAAAGCAGCTTCAACCGCGGCAGGCAGGCACACGGGCAGCAAAAGATTGCAAAGCAATAAATTAAAATGCCAAAACAAAAAAGTTGCTCATACGCCGCATGGCCAACGGAATAACAGACACCAGAGTTGCAAGAGCTGGCAGAGCTGGCAGAGTGCAACCAGCGACAATGTCCGTTGGGGTTCAGTTTCGTTTCATACCGTTATGTTACGTTACGACTTTTTATTTTGTTTGTTGCAATCTGTGCGGCTGCTGCTGCTGCTGCCCCTCTCAGTGGAACGGACAGGGCAACAACTCGGCCGCCCGGACAACTCACCGCACCACTCGGTCAGTGCGATGCGGTGCGACTGACTCTTGACTGTCTGCAGCGGAAGTTTGGGGTGTTGATAAAGCGGAAGCTGCGATAGTTATGCTGGTCGTTGCCACGCCTACAAAAGGCTGCTGCCGTCGCCACCTTCGTGAATTCCACCGCTCCGGGGGCTACAACTTTTATCAATACCCTGGCAGAAAGGGTCGGTCTACTGGCCTGGCGATCTCTCATCAAGATCCGTTCTCTGTAGGGTCAACTCGGTCAAGCGAAAGTGCCGGACTGAAGCCACCTGCTGTTGATCAACACATGGCGGCCACCTAACACTCCTAGGTGGAATGGAGAGAGCATTCGAGTAGCCACTTGAGTTGCAAAATAGTTTCTCCTTGACTGGTGTTTTTATGTGTTTTCCTTTGGCTGTCTGGAGGGCTAGAGGAGAGGGGTGCGAAGGAGCCTTCACGGCTGCCACACGTTGCCATTTTGCATCATTTTCTCGCAATTTTCGCTGTTGTTTTTCTGCATTTTGTTTGCGCTTTTTTGTGGTCACTTGGAATTTTTTTTTATTCACAATTTCTCACGTGTAAGGAGGCAACTTTTTTCCTTTCTTTCTCTTTGGTTTTTCCCCTGTTTTTTTGTTGTTTTTCTTTTTTTTTTTGACATTGTAGTTGCTTTTGTTTTTGGGTTTTTGGTTTTGGTTTTGCAGAGCATAAATATGTTTGCAGCGGAGTTTTATTTTAATTTTCTTTGCTGGTCATGCCGATGAAAATTCTGTTTCTGTCGTCGCCAACGTTGGCAACGTTGCTGTTGTTGCTCGTTACACTCGAAAGACATGCACAAAGGACAAATTGGAAAAGTTTTTATACTGTAACAGACACACACACACATACACACACACATGCATAGACACTAACGCACACACGTGGTCCACAAGGAAAAACAACAAAGACACATGTAGCTGAAAAAGTTACATTATTTGCGCTTTTTTTTGTTGTCCCGGTCTGAGTCTGGCTTGTTGAAGCCCCAAAGTTAGTCCTGATGACATTGATAATGTTATTAACCCAAAAAGTCTATAGAGAAGCAGCATAAATACGTCTTCATATTTATCGAGGCTCATCAAAGTGTCCAAGCAGAGACAGTAAGTGAAACTTAAGGGCATCAGAAGCTTATATACCCTTGCGACTGTTAAGAAAAAATTTATAGAACTTCCCGATGTCACTTTCCCATGTCCAACCCACTCAATCTCAAGGGTAAAACAACCTACGATCGCTGAGACACATCTGAGTATCATCAGGGGACAGTGAGTGACTCTAGGGTATCCGAAGCTGACATACCCTTGCGACGAATTTAATTTTACTGCTCTTTCGATCATTTCAATGTTACTCGCCATGGTTCAACCTACTTAAGGGTAAAGCAAACTGCAATCGCTGGAGACAGAAGGCGGTGGAGCTTGATTTCTGCTTTCCCAGACGAAACTATCAGAAAATACAAGCAGATGGTGGTGGCATTGGCCAAGGGTTTTTTATTACTTTGCATCATAAACCTGATGAAAGGCCGAATGTAGAATTTTTTTCTTGATTATTTTTGCGTTTCTGTTAAATGGCCTGATGGGTGAGCATGAGAAGGAAAAAGTGTTTCATTATTTTAAATGCTCGGCAGGGCAATAAAAATAATAACGGCAGCCATAAAGGCAGGAAAGTGCATATTAAAAACCATTTACCAGACGAATTCCAGCCAGGATGAATGAAGGCAAGGTGCCCGGCTCCAAGGACGCCAAGAGACCAGCGAACCGAGCCAGGACCATAACAGCCACACACAGCCAAGGCGGCATAACGTAGTAAAGTCAAAGACTTTTAATTACGCGTTGTAGTGAAATCAACGTGATTTATAGAGCCAGTGCAGTTGGCCAGTTGGTGGGTGTGCAGATTGCCCACCACAGGTGCCAGTGCTGTCAGTAGCATATAACAGGGAATGCGTGGCCACATAATCACAGCATTCTGAATTGCATGGACACACGAGCATGGACAGCAGCGAATACCATTGGATAAATCTGGAAACAAAACAAACAGCAGGCAGGTGGGCGGGCTGGACTAACGTAGTTAAACGTAGGCAGTCCAAGGCTCTGGCCCAGTCAACTAATTACCAACACAATACACTGCCAGCCACACCACCAGCCACACTGTCTGTCGTGTAGATACGATAGCCTCGCATCAGTTCCCACCTTCCGCACCTTTTCATATGAATTATGGTTATGCAAACAAACATTCTGCCGCCATGGCAACCAGCATCTTCTCTCTCCACCAGTCTCTGTAGTTGAGAGAGGGCAGCTTAGGGAAATTGCATCGCACATAATCGCTGAAAAGAACTAACTACGGGGGAAAAAGCCGTTTCAGGATTAAAAGCCCTCTAACATCTATAAAGTTTGGGGATTTTCCAACCCATAGGAAAGCAGAATTTAATTAGAAAAACTTCAGTTTAAAGCAAATCAAAGGAGCAACATTATAGGCAACCAAACTGAGCTCTAAGAAAACTCTCCGCGGCAGAGGCAGCGCTGTTATGCATCAGGCTGCCACACATTGCTCAGTTGAAGCAATTTAAATGGTTAATTAAGCATCATCTAGGCTAATAGCATGGAGATCATCTTTGGGCAGCTGATATTGTCAACAAATTTCACTTTGAGTCTTAAAGCCTTTGGCTTTGTCTTTATGCTAAGGAGACGATGTAATTATTACAACATTTTGCGGCTTAAGAATTTAATGTCTGCTGCTTGGCTGTCTCGAGTGTCGAGAGGACAAGGCAAGATGATGCCGACGAAGGATGAAGGCTTTGCCATTGCCTTTGCCATTGCCTTTGCCACTGCCTTAGCCATTGGCTGTGGACGTCATCGTGGTCCTGGTCGTGGTCGTGGTCTTGGCTGTGGCTATGGCTGTGGTCGTGAACGAGGACGACGACTAGGACGAGGGCGAGGATACGCGCTGTCATTGCACTGCAAAGCATTTTTGACATTTGCATAAGTAGGCGAACGAACGCCTCAGATATCTTGAGGCAAACTACACACCTACGCAATGGCAGGCAGACAGAGGAGGAGGCAGGACTTTGCAGGACAAGGCAATGGCAACGGCAAAGGCATATCGTTGATGGCTTTAGCCTGGTTTTTGTTTTTGTTATTATGCCCTTGCAGCTGTATGTTGGCTTGGCGGCGCAGCCTCAAATGAGGAAGTTGCTCGCATGCTTTTCAAATTCAAGGCGCAAACTTGAGAAGCGCTTACCCGCCTACACTAAAGGGCAAAAGGGAAGGGGCAGGTGGGCGGGCAAGCGGGCAGGCAGGCAACAAGGACGGAAGGAAGGAAGGAAGGAAGGTAATGCAACTCCAACACCGGAAGTCTTCAATGAAATAAACAACAAATTTACAAGACGTTGACTAAGGCCGCCTGTCGAGAGAGAGAGAGAGAGAGGGGAGAGCGCAAGGGTATTGCTGCTGGCTTAATATAACGATGATAACTATGAAAAGGGTCTCTCTGGTCGCTGTAGGTTGTCTGTCCGTGTGGTCTGCGCTCTGTGCGGCTCTCTGACTCCATGGGATCTACCAGAGTGAGGTAAGTGTGCTTGCATAATAAGCTCATTAAAGTCTTACTGGCACTGCTGCCACTGACAGACCGACAGACCGAACGACCGACTGACTGACTGACTAACTGACTGGGTGGCTGGGTGGCTGGCTGGCTAACTGGTTGTCTGGTTGTCTGGGTGGCTGTGAACCTTTCATTAAATTTGCAGCATCCACGTGTCAAACGGTTGGGAAAGGGCTGCCCTGTTTGGCTAGCTGGTTGGGTGGATGGGTGGGTGGGTGGGTGGATTGGGCTGTTGGCTGTTATAAGGCAAACATTAGCATAAGCATTTCCGTTGTGAATCAAGCGCTCTTCATATATGTATGCGCGTATGTGGACCAGGCCAGGACCGTCCTGCAGGAGTCATTATGATAAATGACAGCCCAGGGATATCAAGTTGAGAATTGCAAAGTTTTTAATTTAATGACTGAGAATTCACAGGTCTAATCATGTGTGAAAATGATCTGCTGTTCATACTAATCAGTTTCACCTAAAGCCCCTCTCAGGCCCCCCTAACGCCGTCCCTGAAAAAGCAGCAGCAGCAGCAACAGCAACGACAGCAAGTAACAGGAAAGCGAACAGGAACTTCCCGTTGCCGGGACCGAAAAAGGCCGCATTTTTCTGCTTCTTGCCAAAAAAAAAACCAAAAAAAAAGCTGAAAATCTTCTCCCTCGAAAAGCAAAAGAGCAAACGACCCACACACACCCAACCACACCCGGCACACACCCGGCACACACCCAGCCATAGTCATGTGTAACAAAAGGCGTAACGGAATGATCGACATCAGGGCAGGTGAGAGGATGTGTGGCGTGGGGCGTTGGCTGTTTGAGTTTATGGCGGCTCCACCTGCCCGCTTGGTTGGGCCGAAGCGCGTATTTAATAAATTATGCAAAGTAACCAAGTTTTTAGCTCACTTGCCTATCCCCTCGCTCCTCCCTGCCGCCCCTTGCCAGACTTATCCTGGGCCTCTGTGCCTCCGTCTCAGGCTGAGCTGAGCCTTGAATGCACTGCACCGCTGCTGCTGCTGCTGCGGCAAAATATGCATGTTTGGTGCTCTGTGTGTGGGTGGATGTGTGTGTGTGTGTGGATGGGAAGCCAGTGAAAGGATAAAAGAATTCATCGTGTTCCTTATGAATGCATATTTAATGGATTAAGCGGCTACATTGGCCGGTAAAATGGGATTTGATGTTGATGTCGGCAACTTGGCCTTTTCACTGTAAAACGGCTCCCAGGGAACCATTTTAGACACACAAAAAACGCCGTCAAATTGTATGAAATTTAATAAATTTCATGATTAAATTCGAGAAATATTTTAGGTTGAGATGGAAAACTTATTATCACCTTAAGACTTTAAACGCAGGTAATAGTAGGCAAAAAGCTGCTCCGCGGCAGGGGCAGCGCTTTTACCCACAGCAATTTAATAGTCTCGACAGATGGAAGGTTTGACGCTAGTGTATCTTGACCCTGACAATGAAAAAGGCATCAAATAAAATGAAAAACAAAAGGCAAAACCTTCTGTCAAGCTTTAGACAGTCATTAAAAAAATACACGACAATCTCTGCACCTCATCAGGCTTCTATATAGAGGAATAGACAAGTCTCAATGTCTCCCTCTCTCTCTCTCTCTATCTGTGTGAAATGATTTGCGGAGATTGAATTTCCACTTGGGAAAAACTCATCATAATCTGTCGACAAGCCGACGAGTCGAGACTTTTATTAAATTACCCAGCTGGCCGGCCACTAAGCGGCAACCAGGCAGCCAGGCAGGCAGAAGGCGCGAAAGGCATATGGAAATCCACACAGAAGAACACGGTAAGGATAAGGATAAAATGGCAGGTGAAAGGTAGATGGAGAAAATGAAACTTTCATCACAGACACACAAAAGTTGATTAACTTTGATTTGGTCTTCAACACAACTGACACAAAGCTTAAGAAAAGCGAAAGAAAAAAGCAGCCAAAGTCTTATCCAACTGATCTGAAAAGCAAAAGTAAAGCCCCGATGACTGTGAAATGAATTTAACGGAGCAGAAAGCGTGGGAACTAAAAAAAGAGCAGAAAAACCTGGTAAAACCTTAATGATTGTAAAATACCCAGCACATGCGTATTTAATTCAATCGAACAATTTGTTTAACGTGCTGAAAATGTTTTCATTTTATTTCCTTTCCCCCCGTTTAACATCCAGAGCAGAGATGGACAGACCTTCGACTGGACAGTAAAGTGGAGGAGTTGACTAGAGGATACCACTACTATGGAGCATAAATGATTGTGAGGGAAATCATGGTGGCTTTAATCTACACTTTGATCTCCGGTCAATTGGCAAAAGGTACAGTCACATCCCTTCTGTCTGTGCGTGAACGAATGGACGTGTCTGGTCGTGTCGACCGCAGAATTGAAACCGCTATCATCCCTAGCCAACGCTGAGACCCCGAGGGCTGTTGGCTTTCTGGTCCCTGTTCTCGTCCATTGCATCAATTGCAAAATGTTTTATGTACAATCGAAATAAATGTGAAAAAATTTTATATATTTTTATAAATATATATGTAAGTGGGGTAGAGGAAAAAACAGAAGAAAAAGAGGCAAAAAATTCGTTAGCATTCGAACAAAAAGCAATTTTGTATAAATAAACGTAAACGGATATGTAAATAATAAATAAAACACACGGGCAGGACACACAGGACGGAGCGGCAGGGCTAAGAGGGGAAACAGCACTGAGGCAGAGTAACGAGTGCACAGATAAAATAAATGTCACACACATGTAGCAAAAACAAAAACAAAAACGAGGAAAATCCAGAGCGAGATAGAAACAGAAAAAAAAAGAAAAACAACATTCATTGAATTGAAATTTATTTAGCACATTTATTGGCAGGCAGCATTGGCAGGAGAGAGTAATGCAGCCTGGTTAAGCTGACAGCGCACCGCCGAAGCTTATATACCCTGGCAGACCCTGGCACCGTTGTATCACCAATGGCAATCAAAATCAAAGGGAATTTTTCTTTGTTGGTCAACCCAACATTGTTTAGTTGCCGAATCTGTCATCCAACTAAGCTGATCAACCCGCTCGGGGCAAGTGTATAGAAATGTGATAGCAAAGTGATAGTTGCAACGATTGGTAAATACGCTTAACCCATCATTTGTTGACCCATTTGGCAGACACTGGACGAGGCCATAAAAATGCTTCCATATACAACCCGAAAATTCCTTGGTGGGCTTTATGTTTTTGCCTTTTTTTTTTGTCCTTTTTGTCGTTTTCTGTTGCTATTTCGACCGCATTTTATGGCCCTGGTAACGGTAACCAAAGGCCTTACCTAGGCACAGCCACTGGCACACAAACAACAAAGCACAACATAAAATAAAACACCAGAAAGCAAAGAGGCAATTTAAATTGGCTAGTGGGTGGGCAGGCAGCAGGCAGCTGGTCCGTCCCTCTACCAAATCGCCTTCCTACATTTTAATGACTCTCGGGTGTTGGGCCTGAAACTGGGCCCAAGAAATATTCCAAACCGCATAAGTAGCTATAATTTTGCTAATTTGACAACAAACTTGGGCCCTGAGAAGACCCAGACACTGCGGCGATTTAAGGTGGAAGTTGGTGGCAAGGATGTTTAGATACTGAGGGTAGAAGAAGCTCATGTTGATGTCCCATGTTAACCAAAGCGAAATGGCCAAGGGGAGAATGACAACACATGTGGTCCGCCGACTGTTGGCCTTTGACTTTTGTCTTCTCGACACTTTCGGTTAGCCAGACCACACTGGCTTACAACGCATGGAAAATGATGCTTGAAATGTTACCTTTAGGTGGTAAAAATCTTTTAAAAAACCAAGCTGTTGGCTTACACCTAACCTGGTTAGGATTCCCTGAGTTTCATTCGCTAAATAAAATTTTCATTTGATTTCTCCCTAGTTAAAGAGAAGCGGAACCATCTTCAGGGACCTCCCTCCAGGGCTGGGCAAAGCAACGTTATAAATTTCCTGTTGCCAGCATTGTGACAGTCCTGTTTAAGTGTTTTAGTGTTTATTTATATCCTTGTGGATAGCTCAGGTGTAATGCTGTGTGGCAATGGTTAGCCAGGTCCTGGTCCTGGTCCTGGTCTTGTCCTTGTTATTACTTATCATCATTCCGGCTGGGGTAAACGAGCTGGAACAGCTACTACTACATGGCTGTATAATTACCTTAGCCTGGCACATGTCGCAGTGTTGTGAAAGGCAGAGAGAAAGAGAGAGAGAGAGAGAGGCGCTTGCTGTTGGGAGTTGGGAATTGATATGAACAACAGAAGCTGCTGCTGCCAGAGTCTCTATAGAGGGCGGCGTCTGTATTACTAATTAATATCATAATTGTCCTGGCAAACACACACGCACACACGCACACACGTACACACGCACACATAAAAACCATTTTGTTTATAGGCCTTTTACAACACTAAAGCCGCACTTAGCTGCCTGCCTTACTCCTTCTCTCTCTCTCTCTGCTGCTGTCTTTCTCTCCATCTATCTGTATCTGTGTCTGTGTCAGTCTCATCCATTCAGAAAATTGCATGCAAATTATTCAGACAACGGTAAATTTGATTAAAGCAAAAGCCACTGAGAGGAAGCTGAAGTGGAAGTTGGAGACAAAGGCATGTAGTGTGGTGATGAAGGCTTCCTGCTCGTGCGGGCCAAATTGAATTACTTAACTCCTTCTACCCCCCGCCTCTCTCTCTCTCTCTCCCAGCCTTCTCTGACCACTAGATTTTACCCCCGTGGACTGAGACTAAAATTGTTCAACTGTACTCCTTGCATACTGAATGTGCCGTTGTCCTTTTTCTCTGCTTCTGTTCCTTTCCCGCTGCCTCCACAATCTGCATATGCAGGCTTAAGACCCTAAAGCTTGAATGGTTAGCTGGTTAACAAGGGACCACGTTGGCTTCACTGAAGCTTAAATACCCTTGCAAAGGTCAGAGACCAAAGAAAACCAAAAAAGATCCATAAAACCTCTCATTTCTGGCGATCCAAACTGGCAACTCCTCGCGAGTGACCATCTGCAAGGGTATATAAGTCATAAAATCTTGCAGTTGAGCTGAATCACAGTGACTTTTGACACATCAAAGCTTAAAATAACGACGAAATTAGTGGACAATTGAACTGGATGTAGATTTAAGGCCGCCGTTCCCCCCTCAGTTCAACCAAAAGTCCCGCTCATAGCCTCATTAAAGAAACACAAAGGGCAATGCAAACAAAAGTGGAATAAGTAGCATCATCAGCAACAGCAACAGCAGCAGTAACAGCAGCAGCAATGGCAGTGACAGTGGCCCGAGTGCCTGAGTAGCAGGAACAGTGACCTGACCAGCAGCTGCAACAGTCACGGCAAAGGCCCGCGGCCAGTTTAAGCAGCTTGACTTCGGCTTGGACGCTTGAGCTCAAGCGTCGGGATATTTTGCAAGAGGTTTTTTGCACACAAAATGCTGGCCAGTTGGCTGCCTGCGAATGCCCCCAGTAAACGGGCCAAAAGACAACAACAACAGCAGCAGCAAAAAAACAATTATTTGTTAGCATTTTGCAGCTTCCTACTATTTGGCTGGCTCCCTCCCTGGCTCTGTTCAAATATATAGAAATCCGGAGGTGGCCGCCAGTTGTGTCTGTAATTTTTTCAGTAGCAGTAGCCAGAGTCATAGAAATGTATATAACTATATACGGGCTTACAGAAATAAATAGGAAATGCACAACTGTACTTGCCAACACCGCAGCTAACATACCCTTGCAGATGGATCTCTTTCTGATCCGTTTGCCAGCAAAAGCGCTTGACAAATGAACGATGGACAAGGGAATATGAAAAGGCAAGTTGAGAATTCTAAACTAGAAATGAAAATGTTTACTTTTCTTAGGCAGCAAATGGTATTTGCAGAGTCGACTAACTACCAACTGTGCTACTGCATTGTGCTGTGCCATTGACCCGCTGTTAAATGTAAAGTTGAGGGGGCTTTGGCGCAACTATTTCTGGCGACAACGTGGCTGACAGTCATAGGCAACCAGCCAAGCTGGTGCTAGGCGGGGCTGTGTTACCATTGCACGTGACTGCGACTGTGACTGCGACTGTCACTGTGACTTGGGCTGTGTACTGAGCGCTGAGCGGGTCAACATCTGGCAGCGGATTTTTAATTGCTCAACCGCCCATAAAGGGTGACTTCGTTGGTCATTTGGCTTTGTGCTGCCCCAGCGCATCCTATTTCCCTTTTTCCTTTTTTTTTTTCTCTCTTTTCTTGTTTTTGCATTTGTATTTTGCGGTCAGCTTGTTTGTTGCTCTCGGCTGCGGCTCTTTAAAGCTTTTTGGTTAGACGACAACTGGTCAGTCAGAGCCGCTGACAGGCCTGGCTGACAGTCGACTAATTGGCTGGCGCTGTCCTGGCCCAGCCAGAAAGGTTGAACAGTTTGATTTCAGGTCGCAGGACCTCCATCCGCTGTTGCTAATTGCCATTGGCCAGTGCTTATAGGCTCAGCCATTTCATAAACAGCTCTTGTGGCGGCCAATAAATTAATTAAACTATCAATGAAACCAAATGCAACGCTGAGCTGCCAGCCTTAGACGTCGTCTGTCGCTTGACTGGCAGTTGCCTTTGCAACACTGAAAGCTTATAGACCCTGGCAGACGCTTTAGGCGCTGTTACAATCAAGTTACCCTTTCGATATCGTTGTTTTAAGTCACAGCCGTCCAAGTTATCATTGTTTTTACCTTCAGACATTGAACAGAACTCATTTCATTCGTATTCGTTTACCAACATAGCAACGAGCAGTAGAAAAAAATTGTCACTCAATATTTACAAGTCTCCATATATTTTTTTTTATTTCTTTTGAAAAAAAAAAAAATGGATAAAGCCAAGCAACTAGCACATTATAAGGAATTCAAGAAGACCTACGAGGAGCTTCTGAGCAACAGCCGAATGTGGGAAGACGACGACGATTTGGACAACCTGGATGAGAACAAGGAGAACGACTGCATGATTGATGTGGTGGCCGCCTCTTTGGACATCCAGACCGTCTCGAATACCGTTGTCAAGGCAATGATCGAGGCCGATTTAAAGACGATTAACGAAAAGATACATGAACTGGAGAGCTCTATTGATGAGAACGATAGTGATACAAACACCGGTGACAATAACAACAACCCTGATGACAATGAAGGACCAGGAAATAACCAAGACTAATAAGCTAAACACCGATTTATAATTATCTTGATGTCATCCATGTTGAATTAATTAAAGAAAATCTTCCGAGCAGTTAAAGCAATTCAATTGGCAATCATTTTACTTGAACAATTCAGCTGTGGGGCGCCCCGGTGAGTAGACCAAGTGAACAGTAGAAGCTGGAATATTGAAATTGATTCACCCTTGAGGGGTTATCACCTCTTAACGTCAGCTGACTCGCATCGACTAAATAATAATCAGCTGGGCCATATCCATGGCCTTACGACACAGCCTCTGTCTGAGCCTTAACCTCCACCTTCATCTCAACCTCTAGACCACAGACTACCAGAGTCCTACGGCTCTTCCCCCCTCTCACTCTCCCTCCCGCCCTTTTCTCCATTCTCTCTATTCCATTTCCAGTTTGTCAACGAACATCAACTACCAGTAAAGAAGTAATAAATTCTGCCTCAAAGCGCCAAGGAGCGAGACATGGCATGAGGCACAGCACACACACTAGAAGAAAAACTGTTTGCATGTGTGTGTTGTGTGTGTGTGTGTTGTAATAGTGGCAGCAGCTGCTGGCTGTCTCTGCTGCTCTCCTGTACGCGCACAAATTCTAATAAAAAAGGCAGCCGAAAGTAAAGTAAACACACACAGAGCATGTGGCCCACGAAATCCCCACACAGAACCCGTTACGCCACACACACACACACACTCACTCTGGCTCACTCATACAGAAGCTGAAACAGAAACGTCTGCCTCAGTTTTCTATGAGTCCTGCTGCTGGCTGGTGGCTGCTGCTAGCTGATGGCTGCGTTGACAAATTTGACTGACTGACTCACTGGCTGACTGACAACTTTATAAACAGGCAATGCGAAAGCACTTGCTGTCAACAGCCAACTCACACACACGCACACACACTCACACACAGGACACACTTCGAAAACGTTGCCGTGCAACAGCTGAGCGGGAGGGGGGTGCGAGGACAGGCAGTCAGCAGGGAATACAACTTGCAACGTTTCACACACAAAAAAAAAAGGAGAAAAAAACCAAATTGATTCCAAGCGATTGGTAGTCGTTGGCATTGCAATAGCGAATGCGTTGATTGTGATGATTGTGATGATTGCCGCAAGTGCAACAAACCAAGCTGCACTCGCCACATGCCTCACACCTCGCCCCCTCCCTTCCCCCTCCCTCCATCCAGCAATAGAACTCAAACAAACTCCCAACTCTAAATGCAGTCGGCAGCAGGCAACGAACGAGTCGTTCAAACAACCAGGCAACCAACCAACCAGCCGACCTACCCACCCACCTATCATTCAATCCATTTACCATGGCAACAAAGCTGACATCTTAAGCCAAAAATTAATAAAAAGAAAAAAATTTTCAATAATTTTTTAAACGACTTTTAATCTATCAATCAATCAAGGAACCTCAATTGACTCTAGGAAAACTTGGAATAATTTTTAAAGATTTTTCTCTTTTAATAGGCAAATATTTTTAACTGAAATGTTTGCCATTTGAGCCATTGTGCATGCAGGGCACTGTGATTTGGGGTTTGAACTTATCGTCGCACGCAGCCGGGCACTTTTTTCTTCAAGGGGCTTCAAATATTTTGAGCAAAAGTTTGTACTTCAAATAATTGGAATTTGAAAACAACTTTCCCATGTACGTATGTGAAAAGTTTCGTCAAGTTTATGAAACTAGTAAATAGAAGTTTAATTTGTTTGGATAAAGCCAATTTTAGATAATTTCATGATGTTTTCTTTATGACTTGATACATTTGCATTGCCCCATCGGTGGTAGAGGGAGACAGATGGAAGAGAAAGAGTTTTGAGTGTTGAACAAGTTGTAGGAAAATTTACGATCGGCGATAGAAAGTTCTCTAGGGTTGGACTGCCCACTTCTGATGCCAGATCTGGGTAGGTGAAGAAGCTATGAGGATCTCTGTTGGGTTTTCATTAGAGATTAAAATTCTCTTGATCTTGACAGCTAAGCGGAACAGACTTTTTGACAACACTGTGCCATACTAGATGGGCTAGGATGCAGTTGATTTTCTCAGTGTTTTTCTCTCATTTTTCTTCTCCTTTGGTTTTTTTTTTGTTTGTTTTCTTTTCTATTTTCTTTTTTTTTTTTTTGCGTTGCTTTGGCATTTACATTTGTAGTTTGCAGTTGCCGCTTCGCGCACTTTTTGCTGTGGCACCAGAAAATTTGTTGCAATATTCGCAGTTCGCAGTTTGCAATTTGAATTGGAAATACGTTGGTTGCCAGTCGAGTCGGGGGAGCCGGTAGCCGAGTAGAGTAGCGAGTGCCGGCATGTTTGCTTGCATCGTGTGTGTTTTCCACCAGACAGACAGACAGAGAGAGAGAGCGGCAAGTGAGGGGAGGAGGTTTATAGTAGTAGAAAGAATAAGTGATTGAATGGGCGAGGGTCTGGCATGGGTGTGTGTGTGGGTGTGTGTGTGAATATATCAAGATAAGCGACATTTAACGCATTTG
This sequence comes from Collessia kirishimana, assembly GCA_035078785.1. Lineage (NCBI taxonomy): Eukaryota > Metazoa > Arthropoda > Insecta > Diptera > Drosophilidae > Collessia > Collessia kirishimana. Next base: position 27,011 of record JAWNPV010000092.1, read on the forward strand.
CCACACGCTTTTGATGCTGCATAAGTGACTACCAACCCTATAGCTAGCTGGCAATCCCCTTTGGCCCCTTTTTAGTCGGTTAAGCCATTCAGCTACCCTGGCCCCAGCCGGTAGATGGTTAGTTAGTTACAGTTACAGTTACAGTTGTTGGTTGTCTGGTTAGTGTCAGTGTTTCAAGGCAATCGACAGTGAGAGCTGCCTGCCTGCCTGCCTCCTCCCCCAACCCGCTATGGATCAGTGTAAAATCTCACTGGCTGTGCTGAAGCAGCGAACTTGACAGTCCGTTAACAGTCTGTCAATGTGTGCGGAAAATAATTGGAAGCCGTTTGCAAGGCATTTATCACTCACTGATTACTAATTAGTGATGGCCGATGGGTGATTACAATAACCAGTGATTAGCGCTTGCACGGTTAATGGTTGGCAATTAGACGAAATTAGTGCGCCGTTAGCTTTAGACTATTTATAGCCATCATAGGGAAATCGATGGGTTTTTAATTCAATAATTTGTGAAGCTTTGTTAAGCCTGAATGCATATCAACAGCCAGGAAGGGGCTACCAATGGGTGAACCTAGCGGTTATGGGCTTGGATAGCAACCGTCTAGGTTATGTCAGCGCCTCCGTGATGCGTGTGTCTATCATTGTGCTGAGGCTGTTGCCATTCCATTATGCTGACCCCTGGCGCCACAGACATTCATCCTGCCTGCCAGCCATGTGTCTTGGGGGGGGATCTGAAACATTTTAATCGACCACCAAAAGCACAAACTTTGTGGTTGTCCGTATGCCACCAGCTAGAGGTTTCCACACTCGTTACACTCACTCACCACTAGACTTGGCCGACCACTCTGGGGACCACACACACATACACACACACACACAGGAGGAAGAAGGAGAAGAAGACGACGAAGAAGGTCCTGTCACTATTGCTGATGCGTCACAAATCTTTCCGAACAGCATCCGTTGCGTTAGCAAAGTTGGCTAAAATGTTTTTGAATTAGTTTTAAAGCACCGCCACATTTCAGCCTGTCAATTCTGAAGCCAGCCAGCCAGCCAGCCAGACAGCCACACAGCCAGTCAGCCCAACCAACCAAGGAGTCAGGCAGCCAGGCAACTAGCTATGCCAGCAACAACAACAACAACAACAACATCTTTTGTCAGTGTTTTTCAATTTTGCAACGCTCCAAATCGATGGTCATGAAAGTAACTTTGACTTTGACAAATTTCCTTTTACTAAACTTGTGGGAAATGCGAGAGTCTCAAGGCGGAATGCCAACTACTAGGCAGGAAGTGCCTTTGGGTATCGAGGTTTGTGGTTAGAGACGGACGACTTTTCACATTCCTTTCGACCCTTTCCAAGTAGCTAAAAATATGATTTACAACAACAGCAACAAAACGACAATAAATAAGGCAGAGAGAGATAGAGACAGAGAGAGAGAGGGAGGAAGAGGGAAGAACATTGATAAATAACAAACTCATATGGCAACCAGATAGGCAAATCTCATTTAGCTGGAAATGCGATTTGTTTTTGGTTTTACTTTTCTCCCCGCTTTTTGTGAAAAGTTTGACAAAATCTATTACATGATTAGGTGGCTCCTGACATTCTATTTTGGGTGGGGAAAAGTTCGCTTTGAGTTACTTGATGGGTTTTAAGGCTGCAGGACAACAAGAAACATTTTTCTCTTGTGATTTTCTTATGCAAAAAAATGGGGGAACAATGTGAATCAGCTTGAAAGAACATTGAGATAATTAAAAGGATAAAAAACGCCAGAATTAAGCCAAGCGGAAGCCTTTAATTTCGTCGGTAAAGCAGTGCAGCAAGGCGGTGTGTTGACATTGGATATAAAGAAGATAAAAGTCTACGGTAATTTAAAACACTTCATTCCACTTCAAGGCATCGATGTATCCACACAGCCTGCTTACAGCCGGTGCAATTGGCTTCTCTTGCCACCTGACAGTTTATGGGATGTAACGCACGTAGAGAGAGAGAATCGTGGCTGTGTAACTGTGTGGCGCCACCTCTCCTTTGCAGCAACCCCACTTCAAGTGGCCACAATAACAGGACACCGTGATTTATGAGCGCAATCTTTGCCGCGGCAAACGGCAAACGGCAAATGCCAAAAGGCGTTAAACAAAGGATCAGGCAGGAGGCCAGAGGCAGGAGGCAGGTGGGCACAACCTAAGAGGCAGCAGGCAGCAGGCACCATGCAGCATGCAGCAGGCAATCAAAATACATACACGCAACGCCCAACGCAGACACTAAACCACAGACACAGACACAGAGAGAGACAGAGAGAGAGGCAGCAACTAGGCATCCAACTGCTGCACAGTGGGGCTTGGAAACCATAAAAATGGTTGGAAAAACCCTTGACTCTATCCAATCATTAATCTGTAAAATCAACCATCAACCGGACCTTTCCTGGCTTGCATTTCTCGCTGGTTGTTGCCCCACTGTAACGAGCCAGCGCTTGGGTTCCTTGTCTCTGCCTGTTGGGCTCTATACATGGGGGGGACACACCCCAGCCAAGGGGTCTTTGTATAGCTTGTCGTTGATGTGTCTGCCTGCATTCGATGTCTGCACTTTATGCAGACACACACACACACACACACACACACTGACAGACACACAGAGTGTGTTTACACGAGGCAAGTCATGCCTACTGCGGGCATTTGAAGCCGCCAGCCAGAGCCGATCGCTGCGGCGGCTATCAAGTCTCATTGGGGCCTTCTGACTGCTATTGCTGCTGCTGTTGGTTATTCCCCTTCTACCCTTGTACCCTCATCTGGTCATCATAATTCCCTAAAGTCGGCTACATTGTCGACATGCGTGTGACAGGATAATAAAGGATGCTTTTGTAGCAACAACTTGGTCTGCTGTTAGCTGTTTTCATTTTTTTTCTTTTTTTTTTCCTATTTTCTATTTCTGTGACTGGTAAGTGGTAATGCTACTGTGGCTGCCGGCTGACAGACAGAGACCCATAGCTGGGCGACGCCTAATTTATGGCCTCTAAGCAGGCAGGCAGGCAGGCAGAGCTGGCTCAGAGGTCCCCAGGATATCAAGGGAAATGTAAATGATTTGCGGACACGTTGATGCAGCTGTAAGCAGGCAGACAAACATTCAAGCTCAGTGACAAAATGGCCACGGATACGTTTACGACCAGGGAATAAAGGCTAAGGATATCGATACCGATACCGATACGGATACGGTCATGAGCCTGAGCATGAGAGCCTGTGTGCTCACCCCGCCTCTGTTGGCTTCGATGGCTACAAAAGCGCATTTCCTGCTAAAAGCCAAAAAGCAAATTTTTTTTCGTCAGATATTTTTCCTGCATTTTTTTACTGAAGAGAAAATAGAAGGAAAAAAACACAAAAAAAAAACTGCTGAGTAAATTTGCTGATGCCGCTAGCGAACCCAATGGACATCATCTTTCAGCGGCTCTTACTCCCCTCTCCACCTCTCTTTACCTCCATCCAGCTCGCTGTCTCTGAGTGTCTGAATCTTTGGATAAAAAATTGAATTTGAAACGTTGACTGAGAGTGGTGATGCCTGTCTGCAATTCCTAGCACGTGCAGCTCTCGCCCTGCTAACGCATTGACTGGGGCTGCCAACTTGTGTCAAAAAAGACCAAAAAACAGCAAATAAAATCAACAAAAAACAAAATGTTGAAAAGCCAAACTAAATGCTTTAAAGATTAGCAAAAAAGATGAACAAAATTCCTAAAAATCTTTAAGGTAAAGTAAAATGTTTCAACTGTCCATAGAGCTAATGGTTGGACGTATATACCCGTGTGGAAAGGGTATAGCTGACTGGCTATGATAACAACAACGACAAGAATTCGGCTCACGTTTGCCAAATTGAAATTTACCACGAGAGCGAAACGAAAGGCGGAGGAGATAACTGTGTGCATCAGCAGCAGCAGCAGCAGGAGCAGCCAGGCCAGCTTGCAACCATTCAGAGATTCAGGATTCAGGATTCAGAGATTCGGGCAACTGACAAACACATAATACGCTCAGGCCGCTTGAGTATCCCCTTTGGTTGGGGGCCACTTTGGGCCATGTTTTTGCTGCTCCTGCTCCTGCTGCTCCTGCTGATGTTGCTGGTTGTTTTTGTTTTAAGTTTTTTTTTTCCTATTTTTTTTTTGGGCAGCAAAGTTTCGTTGACTCGACTATAAACATTTGATGCGGCCCTCTAGAAGCAGCTAAGCTAAGCTCTTTCTCTGACTCTCTTTCTCTCTCTCTCTCTGCAGTCTGTCGTGCTTGTCTGTCTCGCTGTCTAGCTGTAAACGTGTCTGTGGGTGGGTGGATGGGTGGATGGATGGGTAGGCACTGCAGTATGTGCAATATTCTATACGACTTTTCATTTTGCCTTCATTTTCCTGGCTCTGGGCTTGGTCTGGCCTTTCCTTTCCTTCCATTTGGTTTGGTTTCCCTTATTTTTTTTTTCTCTGTTGCCTCTGCGGCTGCCAACTGTTGTGGTGCAGATGGCGCTTAGTTCATTGCTCTTGGACTTAGGCTGTGAGCATTGAACCCAATGCTGCTGATAAAGCAAAAGGCATCTGCAAGTCCATTTATATATATTTTTTTATCCATAGACAGATGGATATCAATATCCGTTGCTCTCTAAATGGCAGCCATTAGGTCGTTCGTTCTCTCCCTCTCACTCTTCAGACAAATCCCGCGGCAGGGGCAACGCTCTCCTTGTCTCTGCTTAAATGCCAATGAATTTAATGAAATTTTAATCAGAAGCTCAAGCAAAGCAAATTGTCTGTCAGGAGGAAATCAAAACAACAGAAGGAAAAAACCAAAAACACAACGAGAGACAAGAGACCAAAGGGGTCAACTAATTTTTGTCAGAGACTGTGATTGTTGCTATTTTGTGTTTCTTCAACTAGGTAGGCAAGTCCTGCAGTTGTAATTAAATCGTATTTATGCCCAACACTAGAGAAATTTGCCGCCAACACGAACCACAGCACAGCACAGCACAGCAGAGCAGAGCAGAGCAGAGCACAGCACGGCACGGCACACTGATGTAGCTAACAAGAAAGTGTTTGTGTTCGTGTTCGTGTCGCTGTCCGTGTCCGTAACTAAACACGCATCCTTATACAGCCAGCACACAGGAAACAGTATAAGCTAAAGCACTGAATGGCAGTGGATGTGGGGCTGTGTGTGTGTGTGTGTGTGTGTGTGCGAGCTGTCAGACATCCGTAGCGTTTTGTGCTCACAGGCAATGACGATGAAGTGCAACTTGCTACACTGCAAGCAGCAAGCAGCAAGCGGCAACCAGAGGCGCTTGTCAAGTAATTTGTCATACTTAATTGCAAACACGCCATGAAGTTGCCTTTCCCTGCACACACACACACACACACACACACAGGAGTCGCTGGCTGGTGGAATAACAACCAGGAGTCATAGTCAGCAGCTGTGAGGCTGAGATGGTGACGTTGAATCCAAGTCTTCGAGTGGATATGAAGGTGATGCTGAGGGTAACACTAAGGAGCAGGGAATCAACGCTAAGCTGCATTAATTGGGCGTGCATTAAGCGTCTGAGATGGTAAAACAACGGCAAATGCAGCAGCAATGGCAACAGCAAAGGCAGCAGCAATGGCAGCAGCAATGGCAGCATCAAAGGCAACAGACGAACAGACCCTGGCAATGGCAAGTTACACCCTCCCATTCACAGTTATCTGCTAGTCATTATACGTTCATTCCTTCGCCTTCTTGCTTAACTACATTTTGCCTCCGACCACGTTGCGTATACGCAATGCAAGATGCATAAATTGGACGCCAAGTGGCTGGATTAAGAAGCCCAACCAACCGGCCAAAAAATGTTAATTAAACCAGTGTGAAGCAACCTTTCATCATTTAATGCCAGTTAATTCCTTAAATTAATTTTTGCTGATGATCATAACTGGGCCAACGACTGGCAAATCGAAAAGTTGAACCATTTGGCCATGGGAAAATGATTGGCAATTGCAATTGCTGTTGGTTAGAATAAGTTCGGTGTGGTTTATTCAACGTTCATCAACCATCCAACCATTAAACCACCCCAACCACTCTCCCTCCCCCCTCAGATATAGATAGAAAGGCGTGGAAGAGTTTATTTGTCGTTGCACTTACCGCAGTTGACTTTGATTTGTGCGCTCAGTCGAGGCAAACGATTCAACTCAAAAACCCCAACCACATTCACCCAGTCCAACTGCGCTTATCCTGAGCTGCCAACCTTTGCCAAAAAAAAAAAAAAAAAAAAAGAAAAAACCGGAAAAAAAAAAAAACAAAAAAAAAATCCCTCAGTTCCTAGGGCAGCATCCCTTTTGCACTTACTTTGCCGTTTTGCCATTACCCAGGCAAACGAAAATGCAATCAAATAAACAAATTGCCAGTCGACATAGTCAGCATTCAGCATTCAGCATTCAACATTCAGCATCAATGTCAACCAGCGTCAGACTGTGACTGCCACCAACGCCATCGCTAGCGCCATCACCATCAGCATGAGACATTTGCTAACTGTACACTAACAACAACAGCAGCAGCAACAACAGCAGCAACAACAAACACAATAATAACCATCGCACAGACAGCCCCCCAGGGCATTGGCGCGTAAGCGAGTCATGTTTAATTTGTTCTACGCTGCGTATACGTAATATCCATTTACATATATTCACATAACCAAGCTTTTGCAGTATTTAGGAAAGCGATGAATCCCCTCTGGCTTGAGGAAGTTTTACAAAATGTTCATTTACCTAACCAGGTAAACGGTTGAGCAACCTGATAACGTTTAACCTTGTTAATAAGTCCCTTCTCCGTCGATAGTTATGGAATTTTTCAAGCGCACCAGCTATCGAACAGAATAATCGCTTGAGAAATTTTATAAATGGAATTTTAGCTGCCATTAATTATAAGAAAAACTATAGACGACAACACTAAATGATTCAGTTGTCTGAGGAGAAATTAAATCTTTAATCTTGACTTTCTCAATTCCATCTCCCTTGCTGTTTGAATAGCCAAATACCAGGGCCTCTTGGATCCCACAAAAGTATCTTTATAATCTCTAATTCCTAAAATATTTAAACTTTTCTGTTGTCTGGTCTTGGAAAAACTTTATTAGGCTGCCCGCCTCGGACCAACTTCATATCCAGCAGATACCTGTCTTCCTGCACATTTTAGTTATTCATAAAATAACTTTGAGGCACGTTTCCATTCGAATTTTCTTTTTGCTAACATTTTATGATTTTTTCTTGTCGCTTTTTCGTTTCTCTTCATATTTCTTTTACTTGTTTTGGGGGCAACAGTTGTGACCCCCAACGTCGTTTCAATTTCCATTTCTACTTCTAGCTTCATTCTAAGCGGACCTTTCATGTAAATACTTTACATTGTTGTTGGCCATTTTTTTTTTTGTGGGTTTTTTTTGGGTCCTACATATACTCTATACGGCAACGGTGAAAAGACTTTATGAAGTTTGACTTTTGGCTAGGGGAAGGGAAGAGAATCCAAGCTGGAATGTTGCTTGGGCTACACGTTTCAGTTTTGCAGGTAAATCAGCAAGAAAACGCCACGCAAGCTGTCAACTTTATGCAGTGAAATCTACACTTCACAGATTTAATAATGATTCTACAGATCTTTTGACCTAAACTATCAACTAAATGGCATTTCGTTGCCCTGAACAGTGCATCTAGCTGTCGCTGTTGGTGTCCCTCACCCTCTCTTTTTTTTTTTTTATTTTTTCCTGCAATTCTCTGCAATTTCTTTCTTCTCTTTCATATATATTTCTTTCATTTTTATGAATTTTTACACAACAAACATGCAAACATTTAGGCAAACAAACCAACAAGCGCATTTATATGAATTCTTGTCATTTCTCTATGCTGATGTACTCAGTTAGAAGGACATATCTTGTCGTTTCGTTTCGTTCTCCTTCTCGTTTTTCTCCCTCCTTTTTTTTTTTTTAGGTTTTTCCATATTTAGTGGGATGTCCGTTGTAGAGATTCAGGTGACAAATGCTCTACACTCGTTGTATGCTAATTTAGCTTCAAATGTTGAATTGTTCCTGACACATCAACAGAGAGACAAACAGGGAGACAGACAGACAGCAATGTACGTTGCCTGCATGCATAAATATTCATAAAGTTTTGACAGCGAATAATGTTAAAGGATTTTTCAGCTTTGGTGTAAAAATCTTTGACGATTTGACATGGAAATAACATAAAAAAAAAAAAAAATGCAAACAATCGATAGAGACTCTACTGATCGTCCAAAGAACGTGGTGGTGACAGAAAATTTCATTTAAAACTACAGTCAAACAATCGTCTAAAGCAGGTTGTTGTGCCAGACAATAAACTAGTTTAATGACGATCCCCATAACAAATGAGTTAAATAAATTAATTCAAAGGAAAATTCCCATAAATTGTTGATTAAACATTGAAAAATCCCCGTTGGACGAAACGTATTTTTCTCACACGCAGCTTAACAATCCGATTACATTAAATTACATTGATATATAAAAAAAATGAATAAATATTCACTTACCTGGCAATATAATCAGTAATCCCAGGCCATAGGTTAGCCACGTGACATAACCACAGGCGGCTGTCGATGTGTAGGAAGCACGAAGGAAGCTCATTATGTTTGCCACACTTCGGGGGCAGAAACGCGCCGCCCTTAAAATGTTGGGTGATTTCAATTAGCTGCCGATTAAGCTCGATTGATGTGCATACACAATCCCTATCGCTATCGCTATCGTTATCGTTTGCCCTAGCGTTATGGCTATCGAAGATGCGTGTGTGTGTGGAGGCGTCTCTGGGTGTGTTGATGTGTTGAAGAAAGGACCGAGCCAGACAGGAAAGGAAGAAACAAAAAAAAATAGAGAAGAAAACAATTTTCCAAAAGCAATTGTTTTAGTTTTTCCTTCGGATGCTTCTTGTTGATTTCTCTCTCTCTCTCTGTCTCCGTTGTTGTTGCTTCTCTTCTCACCGGGTTGCCTTGCTGTAGCTTTTTCTACCGTTGTCTGCCGTTGATGATGGGTTGTTAGATGTTGTTGTTGTTGTTGCTCCTGTTGTCCCCGTTTATCGTGTTATTATTGTTGTTGTTGCTGTTATTGCTTATCTCAGCCACCTTTTTGTGGGGTCCCGGCGGAAACTTTTACTTTTGGCTTGCCGCAAATTTCTTGGCCCGGGTTGCCATTTATCAAAAATGTATCTGTGTGTGTGTAGAGCAGAAGGAAAGTATGGTTGGGGGGGGTGAGAATTTTCCTTGCTTGCTGGCTGACTTCGGGTCTCGCCTTTTGCCTTTGCCGTTGCCTTTGCCCTCCGTCCACAGTTGGCTCTGCTGATGCTGCTTGCTCTACCTCCTAGTTGGCTAAGGCGTCTTCAGCTACCCAACAAGGTGTTGCTTGTTGCCGACATTTGTTGTGGCATCCCCAGGCGGTCGTTGACCTTGACTATTTAACAGTTCCCACTTCCTCCGCCTCCTCCTCCGCTCACTGACTCAACTGCCACTCGTTGCCTTCCCGCCTTCCTGCCTTTCTCTGTGCTGTTGTCTCTGCTGATGCTGGTGTCGGTGTCGGTGCCTTCCTGCTTGACACTTCCCCCCGTGTTAAAAAACCTGACCAAAATTGCTTTCAGAATGAGACTGACTGGCTGCTCTCGTCTCTCGCTCCTTCTACTCCAGCTCAGACTACGGCTCTGTCTGTGTCTCCAGCTTTAAAGTCAGCTTTTAAGCCTCTGCTGTTCCTTATGGGTGGCTCCTTCTGTTATTTTCTTTATTTTTTATTTTGTTGTATTTTTTTCTGGTTTTTTTGTGCCACAATACAACGAGTTTTCGTTACAGCTACTTGTGTTACAGTTACAGTTACGCTCTTCTCTTCTTGTCTGTCTCTGTCTGTGTCTGTCGTCCTCTATCCTCGTTTGCCTTTTTATGTTGCGTTTCCTTTGTATTTTTTTTTTCCTGAAACTATTTACGGTCTTTTCTATTCGGATTTTTTTTTTTTTTGTATTTTTTTTAAACTATTTTTGTGTTGTTTTTTGTTCTTTTTTTTTTTGCCACTTCTGATTGAGAATTTGGGGTTTTTGTATTTCGTTTAGTTTGTTTGTTGTTTTGTCTGATGCTCGCTAGCGGTTTGGATTTATTTTTGGCACACAAATGTTGATTTTTTTAGGGTAATTCAAAAATCCGTTGACCTAACGAGACAGACATCCGCGCACAACAGCTGTCCTGACACCCCTGACACGGCAATGACTTTTTGTCAAATCTGCAATGAAAAGATCACAGAGAAGATTTCCATTAGATGAAAGATTTTTTTAAAAATGGTTGATAAATAAATTTAAATATTTTGGAGACTGAAAACGTTTAGATCGCCCCTCGTTTTCCTGCAATGCAACTGCTTAAGTGTCCACAGCATCGAGAGTTGGCTGTATGCCAAGCTGTTGGCTGGATTACCACAACCATTATACAAATCCAAAATGCGGGGGGCCCCCCCTGGCCGTCGCTTCCCCCTCTAAGCCACACACACATACAGACAGACAGAGAGACAGACCATCAATATTGGCCAGACGACGTTTGGGTCAAGATGCGTCACAAATAAACAGCAACGACGAGCGACGAATAACCATGAACAGTTTGGTGGATTCTAAGGCTGCCATGGATACCATGAATGTGGCCAGAAGAGACAGAGGAGGTATAAAGGACTGCAACTGTAACTGTGTAACTGTGCTGGCCAGTCTGCAGTCCTTTGGGACATATTTTATATTTAATGCAAGACATTTGTCATGCGGCTGGCGCATTTATTCAAACTATTTGCTGTAATTTTAATGCCGAAATGAGAGTGCAATTTCAAACATCAAAAGGGGGGAGAGGAAAACAGCAACAAAAAGGCAGAAGAAGAAGCAGGAGGGACAAAAAAAATGTATAAAACAGTTGCAGCATTAAAATCCAACGGAGACGGAGGAGGCCAGCGTACTCGGTCGGTTCCGGGCTGCATTTAAAATGAAATTTATGCGTGCGTGTGTGTTGCCCTCCCTCTCTCCCTTTCTATCTCTGCTTGTCTCTGTGTGTTTGTAGTTTTTGGTTTCACAGCAAAAGGGGGGCCTTGGGACCCGGGAGCCGGACGGCTAACTGATATATGAGCAACTGCTATTGCCAGCCAGGGCGGCTCTATGATGAAAATAGTTTTTCACTGCATTTGTATGTATTTTCTGTAACTATTTTCCCTCCCCCCTGTCCCTTGTCATATTTATGACTCCCCAGATTACTTGTCCGCTTGGATTTCCACAGCAGGACTCAGTGCACCTGACTAGGCCAGCATGAAGCTTTCAGGTCTTAAGAAAAATTATAAAAAAAATATTTTTTAATCCAAAATTAAATCAATGAGGGAAAATTTCTGTCTAATAAAATGTAATTAAAATTCTATAAATTAAAGAAAACTTAATAGAGTTGCCTGGGCAAAGCAATAAATTTAAGAAAAATCTCTGAAACTGAAGGAATTTTCCTCAGCTGTAAACTCAGGCAGCTTGCTGTGTAGAAATGTGAACGAATTTCCCCGCAGAGACAGAGAGAGAGAGGAGAGACGAAGGGAGACGCATAAATTTTGTTTACAAACTGCGCCAACTTTTTAGCAAATAATTTATAAACAATTGAAGCTGTCAGAAGGCACAAAACCAATCTCAACTACCAATTGGCATTTAACCTGCAACCGCCGCCCTCCCTCCATGAAGCTACCAAAATAATTTTCATTTATATTTTTGAAATTTTCTAGCCTCAGAAAAAATCCCTAATTTCTGGGGGGGGAAAATTTATAGACTAAAGTGGCTTTTGGTTAAGTTGCACAAAGGTAAACTCTTGAGCACTCGCAACTCGCAACCTCGTTGCCCCCAAAATGTCATTCGATAAGCTATAATAAATCAATTTTGTTGCACACAAAACACTCTCGGCTCTCTGCTCTCCCTTTCCCTCTTTCTCTCTCTGTCTGTCTGTCTGTCTGTGTGGCCCTGTGTTGACCAGAAAATTGTTGTATCAAAAATTACATGATGCTTATCCTTAACCTTATCGTCGTTAGTTTAACAAGCGTTTTCCTTCCTTCCTGCTAGGGTTTCACTCTCTTTGCTGGGTATGGTTCTGTCTGATGGACTGACTGGTTGACTGATGGACTGACTGACTGGTTGACTGACTGCCTTCTCATTGGCATGACCGAAGCTGGTTGCCTCTGGTTGCCTCTGGTTGTTGTTATCAGCTACTTTGCTTGGTTTGTCTTGCCTTGAATCTCTCTGGCATTATTGGTTTTTTGGTCGTAACCAACCTACCAACTCTCCTTGGGCAGTCTTCATTGTATTGTTGTCTGCCTGTCTGCCTGTCTGGCTGGCTGTCTGTCTGCCTGTCTGGCTGGCTGGCTGTCCGCTTGCCTGGTTTGCCTTGTTGTTAGTCATACGATTGTCATTTATCATCTTTAGTCAAGCGCTTAAATACGCCTCAAATTTATGTTTAATTTAACAAAGATTAAGCCAGAGCCATCGAAAATAGTTGCCTCACCGCCTCATCCCTTTGCCCTACTCCACACCCTTCTCTCCCCCTTGGCTCTGACATATGTTTGCCTTCTGATAAACACACTGCTGACTGGCTGCTTGGCCTGAGCCTGGCTTTCTGCTTGATGCTTGGAGCTACCAAGGAGGCCTCCCATCCGAATTGTTTGTTAAGCAATTTATGTATTAAACCAACACACACGCACACACACACGCACACATAAATACAAACATTAGAGAGACTGGCTGACTAAGTAGTTTGCAATCCCTTTGTGTATACAGCGATTAGATTGAAACGAATCGTCCTTGTTAATCGCCTCAACTGATCAAAGTGTAAATAAAATTATGAGACGTTGAAAGCCGACGCAAACAGAATGATTTATGTAGACAAATTTTAACTCCTTTAGTCTTCCAACTCCTACCAGAGGGAGCACAGCTGTTTGTGTGATTTTTTTTTTTTTACTGCGCGATACTTAAAGGCCTTGAACCGTTTGGCTTTCGTGCAGGGAATATCAAAGGGTCTTTACGGCCATTTCCGAAAGCGGAGACAAAAATCGAAGGCAAAATCCTAAATGATATAGGAAAACAGACTCGTAATTGCTGCACTCCACCAGGCTATTTGTTTCCTCCACCCTCCTTTGTTCTTCCTCTGTTAGACAAACGTCTTTTGCTGATGTTGCGCCTTCTGTGCTTCGCTTTGCCATGTCCATTTGGCTCTCCCTCTCCCTCTCTCTCTCTCTCTATCGCTAGGCTCATTGATGATGTTCCAACTGCTGCTACTGATGATGATGATGCCGTTGCTGATGGTGATGCCGATTGCGTGCTGGGCAAATGCTCGTTCATCTTCTTTTAATTGAACGCACGCTGTGAGGCTGTGTTTAGCGAGACTTTGGCTCTGTTTTTTCTTCCCCCGCTGCTGCTGTTGCTTGAAACGTTTTTAATCATTTCGATTTGTAGGACCCCGGGCTATACCATCTGCAATGCCGCCTTCCTTAATGCCTAATGTCACCTTCCAGCTAAAAATAACGCATCCGCCATGTGGGACCTTTGCGTTGTCGTACATTGAAAGTAATTAACAGTGAGGCCCGCCTATCAGCGTCATTCGAATGGAATTTTTTGCCCAAATTGCCCTGAACTATTTCAAAAGAAAAGAAAAAAGATTTTCAAGTCCAAATCCAAACGGCAGAGGCAAAACAAAAAATTCATTACATTTCGTTTCCATTATCATGGAAGAGACCAACAGGACTCTGGACTTTGCCTTTCAGCTTACCAGCTATTTGCCCAACATCTATGTAAATTTTTGCCAACATTTAATTAAATCACTTCTCGACGCTGCCAGCCACCAGATCGTTTTAGCATTACAATAGAGAGACAGAGAGAGAGGGAGAGGAGTTTTGACTGCAATGTGCGCCAGTGTGTTTGTGTTATCCCCTTGCCTGTGACTTATCATTTTTATTAAAGCACACACACACACACACACACACACACACAAATATTTTAACAGAAAATGCAAACACAAAGGCACACAGTTTCCACCTCAACTCCTGTCTGCTGTGGCACCGCTGAGAGCTGTTCTCCCCCCTCCCCTCCTAGTTGCCGAATAGGCAAAAAAAGCTTTGGAAATAAATGTGCTAAAATGTTTGTTGCTCTGTATGCCGACAGCTGATGCTGCAACCCAGGCTTCCACTCCCCCAGCTTCAGCTCCTCATGACAACGACCAACGACGACAACCAAAAAAGTGGCAGCAGGCGGAAATATTCCCATATAGTCACTCACACACTCACACACACACACATGGAGAGAGATTTTTTTTTTTTTTTTTTTTTGGGGACCCAACACGAATAAGAATATTTAGCAGTTTATTATCCTGGCGTACAAGCCCGAAAGTATGCACCAAATTGCTTTGATTTAGCCTGGCCACCCTCTCTCTGTGTGTGTGTGGGGCTATGTGTGTGCCTGTGTGTGCCTGTGTGTGTGTG